>JAJLRR010000030.1:1979-57907 GCA_030567175.1 Williopsis lachancei
AACTTGAAAGGCGCTCACCATAGAATCTGTTTTCTCAGAGATGTCCAAATTACGACATCCCATGCCAATCTTAATATATGTAGGGATGAAAGAGAACGATTATATTACAAGACGAAGATTATTGAGAAAGTTGACCAGGATACGTATACGAAGTGATTGAGTCTTATTCTATCGAACGTCTCGATGCACCCATCATTAATTAATCAATATTAAGTTTGACAAATAATATGGCGAATCCTAATTATTACATGACACTAGATGTGCAGCATTGGAAGATTCGTAATATTGACTCTTGATCCCAAAACTAAGCCAATGAGCTTTCATACTGCTCCATCGGATAGTGGAAGACATTGAGACAGTGAGAATATACCTATGCTATGCCGAACTGTATCAACTGCCAGTTTTCGAGATAAACCGCTTGTAGCCGGAAGAAGACCTAGACTTCGAAAGGTGGTCGGTGTATTTCTACATTTCTTTGGAATATGACATCAGGCTCATGATTCATCGATATTCCTGTGGACCTGTTCTCCATGTATCATAAATCAACAAACTATAGTTGTCAATTCATAGTGTTATTAATAAAGAAATATGACTTAAAGCTTGGTGGAGGTAATTCTCTATATGAAGTAGTTATGACATCCGGACACCACATAGTTGTGAGCTTCCCCCACAGCTTCGGACTTTTGATATATTTTTTTTTAATTTTAGTTAGCAGAACACTTTATGTACACTTACTTCCGAGTAGTAGTGTTCGTAAACCCAAGTTGTGATGGATGAGAAAAGAATGAGAGGCAGTAGGGCCGCTGGTGGTACTTCCAGTGATGATGATAGCGATAACGATGTGAGCTTTGATGTGAACTCTCGGAAAAAGAGAAAAATTATCGATTCAACGGCGTACCAAGAAGACTCGGAGAATGATGAACCGTTCGATTCGGATAGAGATGATGAAGAGATAGATAAGCCTACAGCCAGTACGATCGATAAAAAAGATGAAAAGGATGATGATAGTGATAGTGATATGTTTTCAGATGACAAAGAGGATGAACAAATTGAAAAACTTCCCACAGAATCAGATCGTACAAAGCATTCAACAAATTTGATGGATATGGATGAATTTGAGAAGGAGAATATGATTGAGCAGGGAATCGAAGAGCACAGAGAGGATAACGATGATGATGAAGAAGATGAAGAAGAAGACACAAAAGAACCAAAGATCGACTCATTTGATCTCAGGAAGGAGATGACCGAAGGAGTTTTCACATCAATTGGTGAGTACATAGAAACACAACGAGATAAAGACAAGGAAGATGAAGACGAGGATTGGAGTAGGTTCAAGAAGAAAGATATAAGAAAAGCCAAAGAAGCACAAGAAATGAGAGAAAAACAAGCTGCTGTCAATAGGAATCTAAAAGCCAATGACCCAGAACTCTCAACTGGACGTCTTTTGCATAAACTCATCGGTTCATTAAAACCTGTGGAATCACCCATGGAGGCTCTTCAAAAGTTGAACAAACAAAGGCCTAAGAAGACCAAGAATAAGAAGTTGCATATGACGAATGAAGATCTACAAAGGGAAGAACAGAGACAAGAACTTGTATCTAATATCACAGAATACTGTGAACTTCTTGTTGAACAAGGTATAAAAGATGTATATGAACTTGAAAGGGAAGAATTGATGCTCACCTACAGAGATGAAACAGGTGAACGATACACAAAACCAAAAGTTGAACAGAAACAAGATAATATCCAGACTTGGGAATTCAGATGGGAAGGAGATTCCACCATCCATGGGCCTTATACTTCACATGAAATGGGATACTGGAAAGATTCATATTTCCAAGATCGTGTTGAAGTCCGTCATAGTGGCGAGAAGGATTTCATACATGTATCTAAAGTTTCATTTTGAATGGTTATAAACTATAGGTCATTCTGATAAAAATTGATCCAACTGGAACCCCAGATCATTTGCTAATCCAAGAACAAATTCAAATGAATAGTTCACCTTCCATCTTACTTTTGAAGAGATAAAATCGTTATTATGTGATTTGATCAATAGCTTCATCGAGGAAATATTAGAAACTTGTGTCATTAGATCGATATTTGATTGTAACTTCACACCTGTGTTTATAGTATATATAGCATTTAATATGGCAAACATCCTTTCCAGATCGAAAAAATTCGCCTCTAAGAGCCTTGAATTTATCTTTTCACTCCTTGTTGGTCTTTTTGATACTTTTTTCCTATGATAATCCTTTAATCTAGCAAAGAAACTCCAATCTTGTCTTGGATCGTTAAACGAAGCCAAATATGAAGCCACCAGTATAAATTTTGATAAATATGGCAATTGTGAATTGTTGCTACCGATATCGTTGCTACTTGATTCAGAGTCAGTTACATTATCCACGATCAGATTTGATGTTATTGCAAACTCAGACCCAATCAACTCAAGACTCCTTCTGTACAATGAACTGAATTCAGTGGGTCCCAACTCTCCAGTATTGATCGGTTCGATAAACCTGGGCCAAATCTTCAACAATATGTTTCTCATAGTACTAAGATTGGTAGTATACGTTACGTATGCTTGTACAATGAGCTCAACGTACTGATTCCAGAAATCAGCCAATTGTCCAGCATTAATCGAGACGGTACTTCTGGAGAAATTTGCCAATGGTCTCTCTGATAAGATCCGAATCAATTCTTCCAATGAGTATTGGTTGAAATATATCATTGGTAATGAGCTAAGCCTTACTGATCTCGGTAAAAGGTTTGTGATGAATATTATGCTGAGATTTGTCAACCTAGTGACTTCTTGTATCTTCAAGAATTGTATAAAGATATCCTCTGTCTCTTCCATAATTTGATCTGCCCTATCGAGAACCAGGCAGTGTAAAGAATTATATGAAACACTACTTAAAGAAGCCTGTAATTGCCTTGTAAAAGATTGGAAGTTAGCTGTGGCGTTAAGGTCATATGATACGTTATCCTTGGTGAACTTACCTGAATCTATCAAGATATGGTTTAGGATTCGTCCTCTCAGAATCTTGGCTGAAACGCACTCGTCGCAGTTTATCCAGCTGTATTTCACGTCGGATTGGTCAAGGATCTGTTTCAAAACCAAGGATTTCCCAGTGTCTGATGGGCCATGGAGAAGAATTGAATTTGGTGCTGTTTGTTGATCTGTTGTTATAAAAGATTGTAGAAGCTCGATCTGGTCTTCTCTTCCGATTATCTTCGGCGATTGAGCGTTGATTGATGGGCCGTTCATAATTTTCACTGCTATAGCATCTGTGGAGTCACTCAGATCTCGGATAATAGATTCGATGGTTAGAGATGAATCCACTTCTGCTAACAGAAGAAGCCTTTTTAGTTTTAATCTGTATGTTTTGATTTTTTGATTTTTTGGCCTGTCTGATTTATCCGATCGCTGAGATTGTTCAAATAGCCGGCCGATGATCTGTGATGAGCTATAACTACGCAATTGTATACAACTACTGTTGAATATGAATATTATCAAATTGTACTCATGTATACTTTGTCTGGATTATGAAAACCCTTCTTCACCGAGATCCGCTTGTAACTGATCAATACGTTTGCTGATTTCTTTGAGATTTGCCTCAAGGGCCGGCAGCTCATCAAAACGGCGCTGTTTTCTACAATTAGCAACCATCTCTTCAACAAGGAACTTCTGCTCGTTAACCACCATCAACTCTTCTCGATGTTGTTTGATCAGAGTCACTTGTTCCCTTGTGTACATTGGCTTCGACCGTGTATTCTTAGTATCCTTATCGTTCTCCTTTTCCAATTTCTGTAACAGTATAGGTAGTTGTTTTAACGGTGCCATGTTAGTCTGTATAAAATTTGAACTTTCAATCTTGATCGATAGTTGAATCATTGCCTCCTCAGTGGATAGATCTTTCAAAGCTAGCACTTCTTTTGTAAGTTTATCAAATAGGGCAAAAGAATCAACCAATCTCTTTCGTAGTCTTGATGCTTCATGTGTCAAAGTCTTGGTTTTATTGTGATCTTCTTGTAACTTCTCCAAGATGTTTTGGAATCTGGGCATCAAAACCAATATGGCTCTTTTCAAGTTTTGTTGTTGTTCAATCTTTTGTAATAAAATGCTTGGTGGTTTCTTTAAATCCGCTTGGAAGTTCCTCTTGAGGAATAAGACATCTTTACAATCTCTGCATATTCTTAACGAAGAAGAATTATTAACCCTTGGAACATCCAAAAGATTTGTTAAACGATCGATTGGAATCTCCATTGAGCATTGAGATACAGAATCGTTACATATTACCCTTCCACATAGTCTGCAATGATGTTTCCGTAGAGTAAGCATTGAAAAATGCTTAAGACATATGAAACAGTTTAAAACATGAGAATCGTCTTCCCAATTGACCAATTGTTGTTCAATCTCTTTCTTTTTGGAGTTTACTTTGAACCGTAAGAAATTATTAATATTTTGATCATTTGTACCATATTCTCTATCAACTTTGTTTAACATGGATGTTAAATTTATCAGTCTCTTTTCGAGTTTATTTTGGTAAAGATCTCTATCATCAACTTTAACTCTTCGTATTTCTTTAAACCTTGATGTAAGAGATTCAAATGATCCAAATTCAGAATATCCTTGTTTATTTTGGAAACAGTTTAAACAACATCGACTTAATACACCATTGAAATAATAATTGGCATCTTCATCAAGTCTAATTCTATGATCAGTATGGTAATTACAAAAAAGTTGACCACATTTACGACAATTGACTAATCCATTCTTGATGTTCAACGTCTTGTTACAATTTTCAAATGAGCATTTATCATGACCTCTTGGACGTTTCCAATGTCTTCTTGTCACCTGGATCTCAACATTTGAGGATAAAGAGAGATTTGAACTACTTCGAGAATCACCACTGATGTTACTCATGGAGAACGAATTCATATTTGTAGAATCGTTAAACAGATCAAGATTAACAAAAGTCTTGGGTAATGCCGTTTGAATCTTTGATTTGACTTCATTTGTCTTTTGTAACCATGACTTCAATTCCTCGTTGACTTGTGGAGATGATAATTGAGATTGACCATTGATTCGTGTTGTTGAGATGTTCTTTGTGGGCGTTGGAGAAAAAGTTTCATCATCAACGTTATCAACTGTTCCACCAAATCCATGTTCATCATCCAAATGTCTGTTCAATTGACGTAAAGAGACCATTTTTTCAGAACATATTGGACATTCATAATCGTCATTCCCTTGACCTTCATTACCTTCATGAGGTTGTAGTTTGATAGGTGTCTCATTAGCTGTGCTACTGATTGAATTCTCTATCATATCTTCGTTCAGTATTGGTTCTGTCTTCTTTGCCAACGGGGATTCACCCTGGAGTTCCTCTATTGCCATATCAGTTTCATCTTCATTCTTTGACAATGTGGTAATTTCCTCGTTATTGGTTATGACAGGTCCATTCTGGATGTCTTGCACCAGCGGCTCAGCCTTCACTGGGGTTGTGGCACCGATGATTCGCCTTCTTTGCATTCCAAAAGCTTGTTAGAAGGAGAAAGACAGAGCAGATGCCGATGTGTTTGCTGGTGGAGTCACTAACGGTAAGCGTATAAATATACCCAGATCAACGAAGAAAACATAAAAAAAACCACTCCAGAAATATTGAACCTAAGATCAGAAAACAACAAAACAGACAGACGGCACCAGGACCTGACACCTGAAAAGACGACGTGAAGCACATCAACACCTTCCGATAAAGAGGAAGCTGCTACAACTCGGAATGGACGAGGTGAGTTATTATACACGAACATAAATGTGACTCTCTGACGACTAACGCCGCTTATTGTTTCTAATAGGAGAGGAAAGAGCATCTATGCAAACTCAACACCGCCGCATGGGCTGGTGAGCTCATTGAGCCATCGAACCAGGACACCTCGTTGAAGAAGAACTCTGCCTTTATCAAGAAGCTCCGGACCGGTATCAACAAGGAACAATATGCCGCCGTGCTCAAGGACATTGGCACGTTATCGTTGAAGAAGTACCATGCTGAATTGCTTCTGGCGGCTGAGGATGGTCTTTTGAAATCAAAGATTGCAGACACAGTGGCCGCCTTGGAGATCATAAGTGCATTACACCAAAGATTTGGTGAACAGTTCACACCGCTGCTTCAAACGAGGATGCTTGAACTATTGGCAAATCCAAAGACCACACTCAGTGCCAAAGAAGAGAAAGAAAGGCTTTCGATGGTTAAAGTTGTGTTGAGGCTATTCACGGAGTTCTTATCTGTTGGGATATTCCGAAACGATACGGAAATGTTGGAAGAAGTTCCCTCATATGCCTCAAAGAGTACGAATAATTCTCTTTTATTCATCGTTTTGAAAGAGATTTTGAGTTATAAGATCAACGAGGGTTCAGGAATCACTCTCACGGTGGCCACTGGGTTCTGTAAACGGTTTGAGAATGTCATTGATCAGGACCCCCGAGTAAGAGAGCTTTTACGTGCTTACACTTCAGCTTGTGTCGAGAGAACTGAGAGACTTCTCAAGATGATGCAATCACATTTAAAATCCAAAACCAAATCACAGATTAGAACCGGTAAAGTATTGGAAGAATTAGAGGTCAAATCGGATGAATTAGAGGAAACTTTTGAGTTGTATAAGAGCTCAATAGAGATATTAGCACCAATTTTTAAGATTGAACTTCCAGATTTATCCAATCCAATCGAAGTTGATCAAATGGATGAAGGTTCTATCATTTCTATCGATAACGTATGGGCCAATGATGAAGAGAGAAGATTTTATCAAAATTTCCCAGAGATCCCACAATCTTTGGTTGATGAAGCCCTTGAAGATGAAAACTTGGAGAAAGCGGATGAAGTTACAAAATTCTTGGTTGTTTTAGAAACTGCAACGACAAATAAAGAAACAGATGAAGCAGTTTTGATGTTTTGGGAATTTAAACTTATCAACAAAGCCTCGATGAATAGAATAGTGAGACATATAACAGAAAGTAAAGATTTGGGAAGATTGAAAACGTATTCAAGGTTTTTAAAATCGAATGAAAAATATCTAAGGAAATATATCGATGAGATTGTTGAGTTCTTAGATCAAGGTTTTAGATCCCAGATGTATCGAAATGGATTGAACATTCGTAACATTATGTTCTTTTCAGAGATGATGAAATTTGGTCTATTACCTGAATTTGTGATATTTCACAAGATTCGAAGATTGATATTGTCTTTAAACACACCACATAACATTGATATTCTAACGATTTTTTTTGAACTTTCTGGTAAATATCTATTGGCTGAACATACGACTCTTATGAATGAGATGATTTCATTGTTGGAGGCAAAGAGGAAAGATGTATCATTATCCATAAATACCAAGATGGCAATTTCCAATCTATTCCTTATATTGAAACCTCCAAGTGTTAAATCATTACAACAACAAAATTTAAAGAATTATACAAATGAACAATTATTCTTGAAACAAATTGTTAGAGAAGAACTTTGTGAAAAGAATTCTAAAGTTATAAAGAGAATTATAATGAAGGCTAAATTATCAGATGAAAAGATCCTAATGACATTGGTTAAACTATTTTCTAAACCAGAAAAATTGAATTTTGAAAACATCTTACCCTTGGCTAAAGTTCTAAAGGGAACACATAGATCATTAAAGGCAATTGTTGTTGATCAATTGATTGAGAATATTATCATAGGATTGGAGAATAACGATTATAGAATGAATAGAATTAGAATTGCTCAATGTATTTATATTTCCATGCTTTACAATCTAAAGATTATAAAATTCATGACGATTCATGATGTTATATTCAAGATATTAACATTTGGACATCCTTTAAACAATCCAATACCAAATAAAGAAGTTGAATTGGATATGTTGGATGATTATTTTAGAATCCATCTTGTTTGTGGGATACTATCTTCATTAGATTCACCTAAAGATACAAAACATATAAAGAGATTGATATTGATCTTTAGATTTTTGGATTATTATATTTGGATTAAAGAACAACCAATTCCTCAAGAGGTTAATTTCAAGATTGTTGATTGTTTTGATAGATATGGTTTAAAGAGAAGTGTTGGATTATCAGAATCTATTGAAGCTCTTACAGAAGCTGTAAAGATTAGTGGAGTATCTAATGGTTCTTCATCGGTGAATGGTATGGGAGATGAGGAGGAGGAGGATGAAGATGAAGATGACGATGAGGATGATGACGATGACGATGATGATGACGATGGAGATGAAGAGGAAGAGGAAGATGAAAATGACGAAGAAGAAGAAGACGAAGAAGATATAGAGCGTGAACACACACAAACATCCAATGTTCTAAAGCTAAGTTATGAAGCATATGAACGTAAACTTCAAGAAGAAGAAGAACGTAAAATTGAAGAACAAATGGAGAAAGATTTTAAAAAATTGGTGATTGAAAGTATGAATATTAATAAATCCAATAAAATTTTATCAGAATTACCACAAAATGTTGAAACTTCAATTCCAACTTCAAATGAAAAAGTTTCATTTACACTTGTTACAAGAAAGAATAATAATAATAATCAAACGGGGTTATTAACAAGAAATCTTGAACTTCCACAAGATTCAAAATTTGCAACAAGGGTTATAAATGAGGATAAGAGAAGAAAACAAGAGAAGGAAAGATTGAATAGTTATATTTTGAATGCAAAGTATGATGATAACTAATTCACTTTCACCATTACAACAGTGATATCATCTTCTTTACCACCTGAATAGAATTGACCAGTAATTTTGGATAATTCTTGAGAAAACACCGAAGGGAAATTCTCATCTTTACTCAACTGATATACGTTTTCAACAAATTGATTGTTTAAATCATCCAGATTTGTATTCTTACTGTTATCCTTTAGATATAGTTCAATGTCTTTAATATCGATATTATCGATAACACCATCAGTAGCAAAGATAACTATATCATTTTGTTCCAATTTAAATTCATATTCATCGCTGTTCAATGGAGAATCCATTATGAAATTTGAACCTTTATTCTGTTTTTTAATTTCATCTGGTATGATTGCAAGTTGATAGGGTGTATTAAATCCATGAGTTTGAATCTTTGTTTCATTTATAAGAACACCATTTCTAAATATTCCACACCAAGAATCACCAAGATTGGCAATTTTTAAGGTATTTGAATCAAATATTCCTAATACTGCGGTTGTACCACCGATCTTGACCATGTCATCTCTTTGTATCTTATCAAATGCATATGTCAATAGTTCTTTAGGAGATTTATTGCTATTACTCTCAAATTGCTTAGCCATTGCATTACAAAGTTCTCTTGATATTGCACTTGAATCATAACCCAATTCAGCCCATCCACCAACTCCATCAGCAACACCACATGCTAATTTCTGTCCATTTGTTGTAATGAAATAGTTATCTTCACCAGATGGACTTATAGTATGATGTTGTTGTTTGAGTAAATTTATATGTCTTCTCATGAGTCTGTTATCATCATCTCTGTTCTTTGGTTTGAAGGAAACAGAAGTGTTGTATGGGAATTGATGAGTTGAACCTCCATCTGAACTGGATGAAGAATGACCATTTGTAGTAAAAGTACTCTTGTTAAGCTTTATATAGTTCTTTATGGATGTTGAACTATTACGAAGAACACCTGGATATATGTGAGCAATAAGAACTATTAGAAGGGTGATGAGAAGATACGTACTTCTTTTTAGTGATTGAGCAAACATTTTGATCTGGTAAGAATATATGTTCTGGTAGTATAAGTATAAGTAGTAGTAGTAGTAGTTGTATAAGTAAGAAGTATGAAGTAAGGATTTCATTTAATATCATAAATGTCCCAATCAGGAATATTACCATTTACATATTATTATAAAGAACTCCAGGTTACCCGCCCCTACACCAGCCGTCAAATCAAAATTACGCTGAATGATACGAATGGGTTTGAAAAAACAGGTCAACACTCCATAGTGAAGAACAAGTGAAGTAAACGATTCAACATCCATAAGAATGTCCACAGTTAACGTACGTACTGAGTGATATGACATATAAGTCTCTTAACTAACAGAAATTTAACCAGGTCTTTAGATATTCAGCTCTTGCTGCCGGTATTGTCTATGGTGCTTACCATACATCCCAACTTAAGTCAAGTGCATTGAAACTTGAAGAACAAAAGTCATTTGATTCTAAATTGGCTTTAATCGCAGAAGCAAAGGCCAAATATGCTGAATTGAACAAGAAGACAACCAGTTCCAGTTGTATCAACACAAGAATCCAAAGAGATCAACTTTGACGATAAGGATTTGGATTTTGCAAAAGTTATCCTTTCAGCAGTTGAGAATTTAAAGAATTAGATACAAACTATACTTCATATATGCCAATATTCATTGTTATTATGTAATGTAACGTACTATTCTATTCTATATACAAGCTTCTATCATTCCATTCTTAAATCTCCACGAACCTTGTGGAATACAATTCCCTTTGGTAAACCGTATAATTCACGAACTTTTGAAGTATTTAAATCCCAATTTGATCTCCAAAGATTTGAACCAATTGGATCCAATTTATAATCCTGAACAAATTGTCTAATGTTAAAATCCTCATGGGTTGATAATTTTAAATCAATCTGTTCAGATTGTCTAAACACCCAAATAACAAATCTTTGAGTTGGTAAATTCTTTTCTGGGGTTGGTGGTAAATATTCACACAATTCATTGATTGAAGGATCCTGTAATAGACGTCTTGGTGTAATGAAATTCTCTTCATGGTTATAACCAATCTTGATATTTGTAAGACCCCAATGAATATTTGTCTTATAACTATTATTTGGTATATCAATAGCATCAGGTGTAACAATTAACATTGTATACAACTGTTTTGTAATATCAATTTCATTATCAAATTCTTGAATCTTAATCGATGGTTTATACATCGTAACATTTGAAGATAACTCAGTACCAGGTTCAATCCAACGATTAATAGTTGTATGATTTTGGAACTTCAATGAAACTTCAGCTTTTGGTTCCAATGTTGGTAATGTATCAGGTATACAATTAAATTGTTCTAATCTTTGCATTAGAAGCATTTGATCTTTTTGTTCCCAATGGGTTTTTTTCAAATGACGATAAACAGGTTGATCATAATCGATAAATGATTTATCATTCTCCAATTTATTGTTATATTTGAAATTGAATTGAACTTCTGGATTATTAATCTGTGCATTGATCAATGTTTCATTAGTATTGACATTATTGTTGTCCAATTTCTGATATTCATTGGCAGATTTCTTCTTTAAATAGTCATATGCAACGTCAAATGCCTCATTTAGACCATTAGGTGATGTATATCTCAATTTGAAAACTTTTGAATTAAAACTTGGTGGACCTTGTTTATCAATCCCATTCAACAGAGTTGATCTATACTTTGGATGAGTCTTTAGAGACTCAACGTCATTATCTTTACCAAATGCCCAAGATTTCTCTACTGTATTAGTAGATACAAATCTCTTAATAGAACAATATTTCAAAGCTCTTGAAGATCTAATCATGGTTTATCGTTTGAGTATTAACCTTGTAGTTATCCATAGTTAACGGCTTATGGACATTTTTCGATATCTTTTTTTTTTCACTTTAAAATCTGTGCAGAATATTTCGTGTCAATAAGAGTTGGTAGGGGCACTATACTCATAACAGTACTGCTACTACTACTACTACTACTACTAATATAATGAATGCTACGTAATTATATCATAGTATATGTCATAAGGTAGTTTAATTAGACCTACTCATTCTATAAAAACTCATCAACATACTTATAATTCCCATAAATCTTTCCAATTTCGAATTAACCCTCCATTTAAACAGTTCAATAGATACAAATCCAATATCAATCAAAGTTCCAATGAGTTCTAATAATTCCAATTTTAAATCCATTCCAATATCATCAATCTTATATTGATATTTCTGTACTATTATATTCTTTAATCCGTTGTTCTTATGCATACCATACGATTTCATCCTTTGCAATTCTTTTGAAATATTTGATCTTATACTAATCAATTTAATCATATTCATTATCAATCTTCTTATGGTTAATAACAGTGTAATAAACCATACTTTTGAAGCATTTGAACTTATAAATCTTAACCATTTTGAATGGGTTAAACTCTTTATTATACCAAATTTACCTAATAGATAAATATTATCCATAATTGAAGTTATTGTTTCTAATGAATCTGTTAAAGATATGGAATCATTAGGGTTATTTATTCTCTTTTGATCAGTTTTATACTTTAATAATAATTGACCCATATAAAGTACACTTTTGATCAATTGTTGATTTGACCTTAGATTCTTTGTATTCATAGGCTGTTGTATTGATAAATTTGATATTGATTCTATATCATTATCTATATTGATATTGGTATTACTTGTATCAATATTCATATCTTTATCATTTGTCATATGAGAAAGTTGTGAAAGCATATGGTCTATTTCTCTTGTATAGTTATCTTTACTCATTGTGTTAGTGTATTGACTTGTATGAAGTATAATATTCTTATAATAGATCTCTATTGGTTAATGATTAACCCCATACTTAAACTTGAGATAAATTAATTGTTAACGCGAATACTAATTCCGAGGTATCAGGTGATATCCGGCCCATCATAGTTTAAATTTGAAATAACTTATAACAAAGCATCTTTTGGTATAATGTAAAGATACTTCAACTTCTCAATGTCCAATTCTATACCTTCAAAAGATAAGGTTGCTTAAACAACTTTAAGTCATTTGCAACAAATTATTTGAAAGAAAGGTATCAAAATGGTGATTGTACTTTAAAGCACAATTAATCTTTCTTGAAACGTATAATGATGAACGGTTAATCCAAATGACCAAGGAAAGATCATTATAAAGCGTTAAAGAAGAGATTTAACTTTGAATACCTAAGACAAAATCTAATCAATGGTAAACAATTTCCAAATGAACAAATTCTTGAAAGTTATCTATTCATTACCATATTTATCAAAAGACATCAATGTGAATCAAATGATTATTTTAAGAAGATGTGGTATAAGAAATCACAAGCTCAACAAAAAGTCATTAAGAGAAGGGAATAATAAGAGTATAACTATTACAAAAGATGAATACTATGAACAACTTGGAACTATAATATATAAAATGGCTGGATGTTCAGTGGAAATAATGTCTGAATATCAAATATTGAACAACAGTACAAAAAGATTTTGTAAAGAACTTTCAAGATTATCGTATCAATTTGTCAATAGGTTCAACAAATTATATCAATTAAAACAGAATAATTCATTATCTATCAAATCATTATCAATGAATGGTTATAAAATCATTTCACAGTTGATACTAGAAACCAAATTACGTAATGAAGATGAGATTCTTAGTCAGGTGAATTTCCAATCTGGTAAGAATTTTAAATTTGACGAAATTGTCAACGAACTGACGAAAAGTGTTCGAAGATCGATAAAAAGTGCTTTGTCATAGATTATGTAATAAATTATTTAAATTTATTCATATGGTTTAAATCATTGCAAATAGCAATGAAATGATTATACCAAATGGTAAGATCTGTTCATCAATCTTGATTGCATTGTTCTCTAGAGTTGCAAAGGAAAAAGTATAATCATTTGAATAAGAAATTGTTGATGAATTAGAATTTGTCTTTGTATGGTTAATAGAAGATGGAGATGGTGATGAAGTTACAGATAATTTTGAACTAATCAAAGTCTCTGATGGAGATACTGAATCAGATGATGAAGTGATGAAAGTTGAAGAAGAAGATAATTCTGAACTAATCTTATCTGATTGCAATGGAATGGATATATCAGTTGAACTAGTAATAGTAATAACTTCTGATTCAATGGAAGAATGACTTGATGAAGTGATCAATGGTTGAGAATTGGATATTGGTAAACTTGAACTAATATCAGTGGTTGATGACTCCTTCGAAGCAACAGAACCATCAAACTTTTGAATAATTTCACCATTCAACCCAATAGGAATCAATGAAATTGGAATCATATCTGATCTCTTTGCTGCTGCATTGATTGAACCCAAGACATAACCTGAGTCTTCACCATTTGGAACAGCGTGGAAATCAGACCCATACAATTTAAGTAAACCATCAACAATTGTAAATGGTTCTGCAATGATCCAAGAACTGGATTGTGATTCCAATGAAAGATAATTCTTACCAATACCCATGATTTCATCATTAACAATCAAGTGTAAATCATCATCGATGTATGCCTTGAATGAATCAACAGAATCACCAAGATCAACACGTGTACCTTCTCCAATAGATGGTAAAAAATTGGAGATTGATGTTCCGTCACTAATCTTTATGGTGAAGGTTTCTGAATTTGCATAGATTGTGGTTGCAAATGTAAAGATAAAAGTTAGAGTATTGATCAACATTGTTATTACTTTACTGTTAATGTATTATGGATTATGGATTATGGATCCATAATCCACCTTTTATATACATCAGTTGTACTGTAACTGTACTGTATACTATGAGCATATAATACTACAAATGGATATTTCATACTACAAATGGATATTTATTTGCTCAAAACAATAAGCCGTATGTTTATCTATCTAAATAACACCTTCTTCTTCTTCTTCTCTAAGTAGTAACAAAGCTAAACCGAATGCGGATATTGAACAGACAACAGGGATATACAGAAAGAATTTTGGCCAATAATCAACAGTATGAGAATAGATCTGTAAGAACAATACAGGAATGATGAGCATTATTAAATGTCTAACCAATGCCATCGCACCAAACATTTCACCACTTGTTGTTCTTGAACTATATTTTATCAAAGAACTTTGAATGGTTGGAGAAATCATACCACTAAGTGATTGTAATATAGCAGTTAGATAAAATGCTTTGGAATTATCCCATATGATTGGACATAGACATGAACAAATTAAAAAGAATAATGATATAAGGATAATGATCTTATCAATCTTATCCATTGACAATGTAGATACCTTCATATGAAATACTCTTTGTAATAATTTGATGGATAATGGTGAAATTATCAACAAGACAAATGTCTTA
This sequence comes from Williopsis lachancei, assembly GCA_030567175.1. Classification (NCBI taxonomy): domain Eukaryota; kingdom Fungi; phylum Ascomycota; class Saccharomycetes; order Phaffomycetales; family Wickerhamomycetaceae; genus Williopsis; species Williopsis lachancei. Next base: position 17,106 of record JAJLRR010000030.1, read on the forward strand.
CCAAACCCTGTTATGGACATTAAATATCCAATTTCAACAGATGTCCAATTATATCTTAATATGGTGTATAGAATAATTGAATTCATTGTCCCAATTGTAGTACTCATATTTATGAAATCGATAAAGACAAGAGTTAAGACATTGATCCTTGGTTTTAATGAACCGGTACTTGTTCTCTTTAACCATAATCTTTTAATAGGTTTGATAAACGATATCAAGTTCTTTGTTGTTGTTGTTGTATCATTTGAATCCTCAATCTCTTGAGCCATTTTCATTGCTTCTGGATGTCTAGTTTCAACCATAAGTAGTATCAATGATAAGGAAACCATTCCAATGATCAATGAGATGTATAGTACAACAAAGTTGTCACCACCAGCTAATTTGATTACAATTGAACCAACCAACGGTCCAATACCCAACATGATATAAACAGAACTCATTAACCAACTGATCGAGATGGTTCTTTCTTCATCATCCACAATATCGTTGATATAACTATTACCAATGGAGATCAAAGTCATAACACCACCGGTTAAAAACCCTATGGAATTGACAAGGATCATACTAACTTTGTTATATCCATCATATAGGGGGAAATATACAATCAATGCCAATGTATGAATAGCGTTAATCAAACCAAATATTCTAAGGACATATAACCTACCTTTTATATCACTCAATTGACCAATTTTACCACTCAATAAAAACCCAAGAGATCCAGAGATTATCGTAAGTATTGATTGGATATTTGATAGAACCTTTTGAGCATTTGGATTATCACAGGTGTTATTGTTATTAGTCATCACCATTCTCTTATCCATTGATGTAAATGATTTACATATTGAATCCAACATCATCATCATCAAGGGACCCATTAGAATCGTAAATGAGAAAGAATACGTTGACATGACGAGATAGATCAGAGTTCTTGAAGGTCTTCTATACCATGGTAATGATGAAAATTTTTCAATTGATTCTTTAAACCATTGTTCTTCTGTGTCTTTTATATGGTTTGAATTTGATGATTCAAGGTCTTCAATTATGAGCCTTTCTGTGGTTTCAGGGTACTTATGATGCAACATCTGTCACTGTGTCTTGTAGTACTGAACTAGAACAGTGGAAGAAGAGAATGAGAGATATGAATCATTGTTTTATATCAAAGTTGTTGTATTAATTGAATCGATTGTATGAGTTAATTTGTCTTAATTAGGAAACTGGGCCCGTTTTGTTGATCTACAGTCGATGCCCGGGGCTGCAAACCAGGAAAATATGCTTATATAATACATTAGCTAATGCATTCAATCCTTTATTTAACAATAAACAGTGATTTATAGAAGCAATTGGATCATCAGAATCAATGGACCAACCATAAGGATTTGTCCACCGTTTGAAGAACTCAACTTTGTCAAAGTCGTTGCTGTTCCCGTTGTAGTTGAAGTTTTATGATGATCATTGTCACTGGCTGAAGAAGATGAAGATGAAGACACAACGTTGTAATCAGCAACTTGTTCTCCATTGGTATCAACTGCCCTGATGGAAACCTCAATCATATCATCACGTCCAACAGCTGCATTAATTGAACCTAATACATAGATCCCATCTTCACCTTGTGGAACAGCATGGAAATTAGAATCATACAATTTAGCAAATCCATCTTTAATGCTCCATGGTTCTGCAATTTTAAAAGATTCAGATTCTGCATTGAGAGAAAGATAATTCTTACCAATACCAACGACAAGGTTCTTCTCTGTTAATCTTAACGAACCGTTGTTTGTAATGATGACATTATCGATGATCTCAGATGAACTGTTTGATATAAAGAATTTGTTATCATCACTTAGATAAAGCTTAGACTGTTGAAGAATTGGACTATCTGGTGCATAGAGCTCTAGTGTAAAATTTGTAGAATCTGCAATGACTCTTAAGATCAAATGGAAAAATATGATAATGGATAGTCTTGTCATGTTGATGAGTTATGGATATATTGTCTTTTGAAGATATATTGTCTTATGAATAATGACCAATTGAGTAGAATTGTGTAATATATATAGGTAAAATATGAGCAAATTAATAGTTTGAATGAACTGTACGAGCAAATATATCCAATTTGAGATATATGTATATCAATAATTGGGTGTATAAATATCTTCATTATTCTTTATTTATTCATTCTTATGATATACTCATGAAGTATTCCCATTCATTATCTCATTCAAATGAAATATCTTTTCATTCTATCATTAATCTTACCATATGTCTTTGGTTCATCAGATCCATTTGTATTAAATCTATCAACAGATGAACAATCAATAAAGAATTATAATATATTTATTGAAGATGGTGATATATTTGTTGGTGAATCTTCTTATGTCATAAGAGGTTTGATTCAAGATAATGGTTCATTTAAAGTGGATTCATTAGCAACTTCAAATAATTCATATATTGGTATATCAAATAACTATTTGACCATAACAAATGATACAACTGATATTGCAATCCCATTTACAATTGATAATGATGGGTTTTTGAAGTTATATGAAACAAGAGATTTCAAAGTTATACCTTCTGGTTCAGATAATAATAGATATATCCTTGCATCTGCAAATGCAATAAGTAATGTTGTTGGTAGTTATACTGTTCAAATAAAAGCTATTGGAGATGATGGTAAATCTGCATCTGCATTTGCATTGACTTCTTCGTCAAATAAAGTACAGATTAGTTCAATCTGTGGTATAATCATAGTCATGGTTATGATGTATATAGTATAATATTAACTACCATACTCCTTCATTACCTAAATCTGTAAGATTAATCTTTTGATCTTTGTCCAAACCTGTAATGATTAGACATAGTTCCTCCATCCTTTGTAGAGTAAACTGTTTATCACACAACGTACTAAGGATCCTTAATTTATTACGAATCTTTGATATGGTTTTATCCATTGCAATAACATCATCATAATTGTTATCAATCCTAATAGAATTAACTAAAGTCCTTAATTGTTCAATATGACCAATTGCATTAGAATTATTGAACAGTTCATCTGAATTATCAATCAATGCCTTGACTTGTCCTATCAATAAGAACTTCTGAAACCCTGTTTGTAATCCATATTCTTTACCTTCTTTTAAAGATTCTCTTGTTGATGCCTCTTGACCTTCTCTAAAACCTTCTGCGTAGAACCTGTGGATAATGTTAGTAGATATATAATATTGTTAGTATGGGTAACATACTCTTGTTCTAGGTTATTTACACTGTCAAAGTCCATGGTTCTATATTCTTTGAGTATAGCAGTATGTTTAGTAGTCTAAGTAAAGTGAAGTATGAAAACAATTTTATATTATTCTACCCGTGCTCAAAACCATATGACCTTTATTACCTAATCATTACCTAATCAGGATCAAGATTAAAAAAAGGTGTCAAATTATGGGGAAATGGGGTGTACGGGGTTTGATATGAATAGAAAAGTATGAGTTATTGAACATGTTGTTCTATTCATTATGATATCAGACAGTTCGATAAGTTGAATATGAACACTGAGATCTTTGAAGAACACAGCACAGAGTTTCTTAGATCCGATTTACAACTTTGGATTGATCTTTTTGAATCAGAGTTGTACAATGAAACACAGAATGAATTGTATGGATCAGATGATTATATTAATACTCTTTATACTTTGATATCTAATATAAACAGATATTCTGATGGTTTAAATGGATATATGATGCAAAATCATTGGGATTTTGAAGAATTAGAAGATCTTCTAATCTTTGCAAAGGAGAAGTTGAGTTCTATTCAATCAATAGATTGTAAAGATGAACTTACAGATGATATCCAAGGATTGAATTGGAGATCAAAAGAACAAAGATCCAGGATGTTCGATGAGAGAATAAATAACTATAGACATTATACGAATGTTAAAGATTCTTTAGAGTTAATAAAAGATGATATAACAATGGATCTTATACCATTGGAATTGAATAACCAATGGCAATTTAAAAAATTCTTTATACAACCAAACCCCAAATTATCCCATTTCCAATTAAGAAACCAAATATTGCATATGACTAATGATAATCAATTGATTTATCCGGAGTTGATAATGAAGAAGACATATACAAAGAAGAAATCTAGACATTTTAGTTCTAGTGTTAAACAGTTGGATATTTTAAATGGTGAAATAACTTCACTTGTTGATGACTTTAAACCTATTACTGCTACTACTACTAGTAGCAGTAGTACCAGAATTACTTGTATTGAATCATTAGACAATGATACACTTCTCTTTGGTTCATTAAACGGGTCTATATACAACTATGATAGACAACATAACTCATGTCATTTGATAACAAATCCATTGTCTAACAGTAATAATTCTAGTATCAATTGTATAATGACAGATCAAATGGATAAGAATAAGATAATGATTTGTTCGAATGATGGGATATTGATACATATGGATATGAATAGAGTGAGTTCATATAAAATAAAGAGTACTCATAAGTATAATACAACTCAATATCCATGGTCAATAAATTATATTAGATCAAATCCATTTGATAATAATTCATATCAAATTGTTTGTGATCATAAAGATTCATTCATAATTGATAAAAGAATTGGATATAAACCCATTCAAAGGTTAATTGGTCATAAAGATTATAATTTTACTTGTGATTGGTCAACAAAAGATCAAAATTTATTATGTACTGGTTCACAAGATTGTACCCTTAGATTATGGGATTTAAGACAAACAGATCAAGATGTACAATGTCTAAAGACACAGAGTTGTATAAGAAGTATCAAGTTCAATACTGACTCCAAACAACTATGTTGGACTGAAAGCATTGATCAATTAGGGATAGTAGACATTGATTCTTTATTAAAGGATAAAGATCATTGTCATTATCAAAAAATTTCAATGTTTGGAGAGATATTAGGTGCACAGTTCATCAAGACTGATGATGAAGGTTCAGAGATGTTGATCTGTGGTGTCTATGATGAAACTGTTGGTGGTATTTTACAATTTGAATCATTAAGTGAAACTTCTGTATTAGACTTTGATTACATATAATATAGATCATGAAATTATCTTACCACCTAATACTTCTTTACCGGTCTTTTTGATAATCTCCAATACATTGTCATAAGGAAGTGTTGTAGTGACATCAACTGATTGGTTTTCAAGTGAAATGTCAATGTTTGAAACTTCCTCTTTCTTTGAAAGAACTCTGTTTATAGCACCAGAACATCCTATAACTTATTTGTTAGTATTGGTATGAAGTAGTAGTAGTAGTAGTAGTAGTAGTAGTAGTAGTAGTAGTCAGCTTACCGGAGCATGACATCTTGACGTCGTAATGGTATTGGTGTGACATTGTTAGTTGTATGAGTTGTATGAGTTGTATGAGTTATATGAAATGTATGAGTTGTATGTTATATCTGGGAACTCACACTGTTTATATACCTTACTTAGCATAATTATTAATGCTGCCTTATAGCGTTATTTATGCTGATAAATACCATAATGCATATGGTGTCTGGATGTAGAGAGTTATTTTCGGGTGTGAGCGATTATTACCCTTTTGGGAAGAGCGAAAACTAAAGCCACAGTTCTTACATAATCAATTTCTATATAAACTACGACGTTGGTGTTATGATATATCAATCAATTAATACAGACTATACAATGCTAATTAAGAACTTGTTAGTATGATTACTTCCTGTCTAAGAGATGATGACATATAAAACATATTGATAGTTATAATGATAGTCATAAAGCAAGATATATTATTTAAAAATCAGATAAATTGATGAATGTTGGATTAGAACTTTTTATCAGCATCGCACAATGGCTCAGAGTGAGCTGAGTAAAGTTTTCATCATTAAAAATAATATACTGCGAATTACAACTCATGATATTAAGAATATGATTCACATGATCATCTGCATGGTTAAGAGTATTAACAATTCGACTTACTCTTTAGTATTTGATTTGATTTGATTGAGTTATACATTAAGGTATGAGGGAGATGGAAAGAAGTTTTTCTTCGACAACTTTTTTTATAGTCCAACCAACTAAATATTCTAAAGACAGGGTAACACTTCAATTCTTTAGGGCTAACAATTATTATACGTCATAGACATTAATTCAATACAACAAACTTATTTATGAATATCATCTGTATATTTATATGAATCTCTATTGCTTTTAAATCATAGCATCGACAGTATATCAACGTCAACGTTGTCAAACTCTCTTCCCATTTGTTTAAATCTGTGCATCCCATGAATCCAACTTCATCGTTCCATTCTTTGCAAAATTCAAATGCATCTTGAATGCATCACTCAAGATATGTGGTTCATGAAGTGCCTTGTTCTTAGTTGCAATATGTTCAGCTCTATGGACATAATCAAGTAATTGATCAACATAATCTGGATGTGCACAATTCTTAATAATAACTCTAGATCTTTCCTTTGGTGATAATCCTCTTAAATCTGCTAATCCATGATCTGTGACAATAACATCCAAATCATGTTCGGTATGATCAATATGTGAAGCAAATGGAACAATACATGAAATACCTGTTGGATCTGTCTTTGATGCACGAGCAGCCGGTGTATGCATTATAGAAAGTTTGGCGTTACGTAAGAAATCACCGGATCCACCTAATCCATGTAACATTTTGGAACCTTGAACATTTGTTGAATTTGCATGTGCATAGATATCAACCTCAACTGGAGTATTCATTGCAATAACACCTAATCTTCTAATGATCTCTGGTGAGTTGGAAACAACTTGTGAACGTAAACATAATTTCTGGGTATACTCATCCCAATTGTTAAAGAATCTTTCAAATCCTGCATCTGTTAACCTAATTGAAGTTGCAGTTGCATAATCTAATGAACCATTTTCGAAAAGATCCAAGAATGAATCTTGTAACACCTCGGTCCATACGGTAAGATGTTTAAAATCAGCATGTGCTAAACCTTCAATAACTGCATTTGCAATATTACCAATACCTGATTGTAAAGGATGTAAATTTTCTGGTAATCTACCCATTCTAACTTCATTTCTTAAAAATTCAACTAAATGACCTGCAATGTTTTTGGACATTTGATCTGATGGAGTATTTGGTGGAACACTGTCTCTAACTGTGGATTCAACAATTGCAACAACTTTTGATGGATCAATTGGTACAGCTGTAACTCCAATCTTATCGTGTGGTGCGGTGTATGGATATGGTTGTCTAAATGGTGGGTTCAATGGCATATCAATGTCATGTAATCCTTCAAATGAAGGTGTGGCGGTGTTAACCTCAATAATGATCTTATCAGAGATTGAAACCATCTCTGGTGTACCACCAACAGCTGGACCTGGAACAATGGCACCATCTTCTGTAATGGCGGTTGCCTCAATTATAGAGATATCCAAAAGATCATTGTCCTTTTCTCTTGTATAAAACCCATATGTTAAATCTTGTGGGAACATCGATAAATGTTTATCAAAGAAATTGATATGACCATCGTTAATACCCTGGGCAATTGGTCTACCAACTTGATGTGGAGCTCTTCTCTTGATCATATCGTTTGTTGCCCATCTGGATTCCTCCTTACCGGCAGAAGCACCAACAAATAGATTAAATTGAAGCTTTCCTTGTAAGTTGTTATCTTCAACATGTTGGGCAAGTGCATCAGGAACAACTTTTGGTGCTCCAACAGCGGTAAAACCTGACCATCCGATATATTGATCATTCTTAAAGAGTTCAACACATTGTTCTGGTGTTCTAAGTCTTTGGAGATAAGGAGCGTAACGGACTCTTTGTTTCAAGATCTGTGACATTGTTGCTGTGAAATGTTTTGTGTAGAAGATGTCTTTCTATGTGTTATGCGCTGAGGGTCCTTTTGGAGTAAAATTAAGAAATGGGGTTATACGTGGGTTTTTATACCCGTTGTTTACGTAGATAATTCAATCACGATAATGGAAATAAATTATGTTAAACGCGCGTACTTTTAAAAATTCTGAATTTTTGTTCCGATCGATTCGATCTGCCCGTGTGGAAAACTCAAAAAGAAAAGAGGAGCAGCAGCGTCTTTTCCGAGGGTGTTTGGGCGCGGGGGATGGAAATTTGCTTTGTTGGGGGGCAGTCAGAGGAGAGGCTTTAGCCCATTCAGCTTGCGTCTAGGCTGGGGTTTGTGGCAGAATTTGATTTGTTTGAGAGGAGGGGAGTTATCAACAATATGCTCGTTTACACAAACCAACAGTACTCAAACAACAAGGTGTTCTATTCCAACACTTTAGAGGTGAGCCTTTTTCTTCAATTGGTTTAATCCATGTCCTCCCACGCAAAATGTTTACAAATTTCTACTTTGGACGTGGTGGAAAAATCATCAGATGATGGGAAAAATGCTTCAGTTTGACGCACTAGTAGGGTGTTTTTTTGAATCCAATTGCAGGAAACTTGTATATGGGGGTGAAGTAATGGTGGAGTGTGTATAACTATGTATAACTATGTATAACACTTATAAGGCGAATAGTTATGGTTCCTGAAGGTGCATGGGCAGATTTGTATGGTGAGTGCCCCCACTATCTAACGGTATTACGTGGGTCTTCACTTCAAAAAGATGTTCTTAACACCTGAGTATATAAGTAGATAGTTATCCCCGTGCTGTTGTGTAGCTATAAAAAGGTAGATACTACTACTAACATTAACACTAGTTGCTGTCAGTCTTTATAATATGCACTTATACTGCACATAAGACCTACAGCGTCTGTTTTCTGACATATATTATGTCCATTACCTATTTTCGTCTCCAGTTATGTGCATTAATGACATATCAGCATTCATGTTACCTACAGTACTTCATGACTATATTAACCAGCTAAAGGTTAAAGCTACACAGCATGTGACTATTCATGATACCAGCCCTCGGAAGTCAGGCATATGCCATGATCTTGTCAAAGTATCACACACTATTTTACCGGCTTAACGGGCTAGCGGTCACACAATTCACCGGTGCCGATAAATGAATTGTTCAATTGGAAATGATCTATTTTATGAATTATAAAGTGTTATAATTATAACTGCATGATAATCAAATATCAAAGTCATCGATGATTCAAAGGATAAATCAGGATAACTTTGACATGCATCAAGAGCCATTGACGCGCCACTGTTACTTATAAAAGACGTTGAAGTATGTGTGTATAACAGAGAATTAACGTTTTAGATCGGAAGGACGGAGTCCACTGAAATATAAACGGATTCCTCCATGTTTGCACCCTTTATACATGATACTCAACTCGCTTGTGTAGTACACTCTGTGCTAGTGTGGGTGTGAGTGAGTGACCTCAATGTCCTTATTGTATAATATAGCGGCCGGGATTGGTGGACTAATGGCCGACGTCGACGTGAATTAACAATTGTGTATTGTACGGCTAGTTCATCTTGTTTACAGACAAGTATTAATCTTGATCTGAATTGTATTTACATAAAGCTACAAATATTGCTAAACTCCAAAGCGTTTTAAAGGTTGCATAAGCTTAAACCACAAAATGTAAACAATCATGTACGAACTACATCTTTAAATGCTTCTCTGTGTACTTTTTTATACTAAAAAAGATCGTTCCCCTCAATTAGATAATGCTCATATTTAAAAGTTTTTATCAAAAGCTTCTTTTTACCCCTCCATAATGCTCCTATAATTTGGCCTTTGATAAATTTTGATCTTTTGATTGTTTTTTGGCGCTTGATGATTTTCATGTGCCTTCCCCTCATTGAAATTTTCAAAATCTGATCTATACGAGCTGTGTCTCGTACCGGAATATTAACTATTTCGGCTGTGTTTACTGTTTTGTGCCAAATTGAAGTTTAGAAGAAGTAGACTGTTAGCTCATGTTGTATACTGAGAACCATTCTTACAAGTGGATCTAAAGTACAGAATACTTTCGGACAAATTAGGAAATTTTAACCCAATTGTAAACATAAAAATGAGGAGAAATCTGTATTTTATCTCATCAGTCTCATCACATGACCAGTCACGTGATCTATTCATCAGTATGTACAGTATTATTACCAAGATCAAACATCAAACCAAGATCTCCACTGTATTCTATTTCTTTAGATATTGCCTTTAGATGTTTATAATGCTCAGTTTCAATGGATGATGATTCATCATCTGTTAATATATCCAATACCCTGTCAAGACACATATCAGTCTCTGTCAATAGTTGATTTGGTGGTACAATTTTACGTATTTCATTTAATAATTCAATCTTTGTCTTCTTAGATGATGATGATGATGTACGTGAATTATCCATGTTTATCCAATGAGATACTGAGACAAATAACTTATTCTTTGGTTCAATTGTCTTATACATCATCTTTAGAGTATCAATTGAACCCGTATAAGAATGTAGACAGATTGGTATATTCTTTATTGTATGATGATGATCTAATGCTTTTAATTCATCTCTTAACATATCATGTATTAAACCTCCAGTTTTAACGTTATGAATCGATAAAGGGAATCCATTTGTTAATGCAACTTCTAATTGTCTTTTAAAGATCTTCTTTTGATGTTCCATTGTAACTTTTAAATTTAAATTCTTGGTATCCTTTGTTGTTGCTATTGGATTACCAAAGAATCCATTCGAAGGTATACGGAATAGTTTATCTAAACCTATTTCTCCCCAACAAACTGATCTTTTATTCGTATTACTATTGTTAGTATCATGTTTCTTAGCTAATGATAACAGTTCTTGTAAATGGGTTTCAAAATTGATAGGAAATGGTAACGTATTCAATATAAAGTCTTTTAATGTATGTTCATCAAAGTCAGACAATTGATCCTTTGATTGTAATCCAAACATCTTTTTATAATGATTAATCTTAAAAATTTCATTTGTAATTGAATCGTTTAATTTATAATCATAATCTTCAAATGTAAATAAATGTGAATACCATGGATGAATTCCAAAACTTGGTATTACATTTGTACAAATTTTGGCCAATTTATCAACATTTTTATAATCTATATGGTTTGTTGACATAATGACAAATATCATATCATTTTCAAAAGATTGTATTTTATTAATCAATCTATTCATTAGATCTGGATTGAAATCTGTTGATATATGACAATGAGCATCGTATAATAGCATAGTAAATAGTCAATTATGTTGTATGTAAACCGATGATTCTCTTCTATGCTTTATTATGTGAGGTACCGTATCATTGAAGCTTTGCCCTTCAGTATCAAGTTGAAGTATAAGTTAGAACTAGCAGTGTCTCTCTGTGATTATTGCGGTGATGTTTGTGTACTGCATTGTAATCCATATCTCAACTGAGCCGTAAAGATAGAACCCCATCGAAGATCAAATCTACAAAAAAACGTTGCAGTACTGGGCCAAGGTTAAAAATTAGCAAGGATTGAAGCAATTTTAGCAAGCAGAGCAAGCAACAATTAGGCGCCAACGGGCAATCTTAGCCGCTTCGTTGTGTTTTTTGTAGAAGGAGATCGAATGTTCAGGGGGAAATTTCCTAGGCAGCTTCCTTCTAGAAATTAAACGAAAGCTATGGAAAAATCGTATACCAATCCCACAAAATCTATATAAAGTACCAATGGTCTGGAGCTAAGACCTTGTACGTTGTCTTTTGTATACACTCTGCTAACTGCATCGACAAGAAAGTCACTACCTCAATCTTTACAGAGAACACTCTGCCTGGCACTGTTCCACTTACCTTCACTGATTCCAATTTCCATCTACTCTGCTTGGCTTCTCCACCATACAAAACGTCAATATTGTGGCACAAATATAGCTGGCTAATAATTCGATTGTGACACCCGCGCCGGCATTATACAAAATTTAATATTTTGACATCTGAGAGATCCAGACGTAATAGAAACTATCATAACAGCAGTGTTTACAACGACAGGCTATAAATACAAAAGACAAACAAGGACAACAACAATGACACTCATCATTGCATCTCTGTAAGTATCCATGTCTTTCCATTGGGTCATTGGCTCCATCTGGTACATCATCAACAGTGCTCGATGGGTATCACCCTACTGTCCTACCCCATAGACTAAGTCTCCATCTCATACTAACAACTTAATCCAGGTTCCTACCTTATACCATAGAGTTTGAGGCAGACTCAGACACGGTGGACCAACTGGTCTCGGCGTCACAGCCAATCACCGTGCCAAAGCAACGGTCTTCCTCCATCCATTCATCATCGGCAGTGCTACCATCGACAAAACCAAAGCTATTACCAACGGATAGATTGAGTGCTGATGCTGACAAGGCAAGCGCTGAGAACTTCTTTTTCTTAACAAACCATCAACAGCAACAGCAGCAACAACATCTTTCACGAAGCACAAGCACTGCAGAGTTCCAGAACAACCTGGGTATGCAATCTCCAATGCCCATTGTACCTCCATCAATGTCGGTTCCTGATCTTTTAGCATCGTCAACTTCAACGGCTAGAACGGCGGCTATATCAATCTCACCGCCTGTTCATGGGAAAGATCCCCATATGCAACGTACTTCCAGTTCAAGTTCTATTTTCATTCCAAAGAGTAGAGTTGCATTATCTCCTTCAAGTTCTGTGGTTACTGCAAGAGGTAACAAGGTTCAAACTCCAGGGGTTTCAGGTGTAAAGAGAACCGTACAACCTCTTCAAAGATCCAATTTGAAATTCACCATTAGTGATGAAATTGATGATGCTCTTGCCTCTGATCCTGATGATGACATTGATGATGGATATGACTCTCAGGATCATATGAATCTGAGTAAAAGTCCAGTTGCAGATAACAAGACAAATGGACCTGATATCTTTGAAACTTCCTCATTCCAAGTTGTTGAGTTTGCAAAGGGTAATGGAGGCTTAAAAAATGCCATCAAATCAAGTCTTGAAGATGGAATCGTGAAAGATTACACCTGGTTAGGAACAATCGGTATACCAACAGATGCTCTTAATGAGTCAACAAAGAACAAGATAACTACAAAGTTAAAAAATGAATACCATTCTGAATCGGTCTTACCTTCGGATGATACTTTCCAAGGACATTATAAGAATTTTTGTAAACAGATACTTTGGCCAACGTTACACTATCAAATCCCAGATAATCCAAATTCCAAGGCGTTTGAAGATAATTCATGGGATTACTATAGGCTATTGAATCAGATGTTTGCAGATAGAATAGTGGAATGTTATAACGATGGTGATATCATTTGGATCCATGATTACCATTTACTGTTGGTTCCACAGATGGTTCGTGCAAAATTACCAAATGCAGAGATTGGGTTCTTCTTACACGTGTCATTCCCATCAAGTGAAGTATTTAGATGCTTTGCACAAAGAGAATCTCTACTAAAAGGTCTACTAGGTTCAAATTCAATCTCTTTCCAAACTCAAGAATACGTTCGTCATTTCTTACAAACTTGTAACAAGTTGTTATTAGCAGATATAAGCGATGATGAAGTTAGATATAAGGGGCAAACGGTAAAAGTTTGTGCTCAACCAGTTGGTATCGATGCTCATAAATTGAGAAAGCAAATCTCCACGGATGCTGTTTCATCATGGAGATCGATGATTAGACAACGTTGGGGTGATAAAAGGTTGATTGTTGGTCGTGATAAATTTGATAGAATACGTGGTGTAAAGCAAAAATTGTTGGCTTATGAAGCCTTCTTACAAGAAAATCCTGAATATATCGAAACAACGGTATTGATTCAAATTTGTCTAAGATCAAGTACAGTTGAACTTGCATTAGAAACTGAAATTAGATCACTTGTTGATCGTATAAATTCATTATCACCAAACATTTCAAATACTCAACCTGTTGTGTTTCTTCATCAAGATATTGAATTTGTTCAATATTTAGCATTGATTGCTGAAGCTGACACTTTTATCGTTAGTTCAATGAGAGAAGGTATGAATCTAACGTGTCATGAATTCATAGTGGCAACTTCTGAAAAGCAATCACCATTGATATTGAGTGAATTTACAGGTTCAGCTGCAGTATTTAAAAAAGGTGCCTTGGTTGTTAATCCTTGGGATATAAGACAACTATGTAGATCTTATAAAAGGGCATTGGAGATGAGTGAACAAGAGAAAGAGACGAATTGGAGATCTTTGTATTCTGTCGTTTCTCAACAGGATTGTGATTATTGGGTTGAATCTTCTTTAGAATTCATCCATGATAGTTGGAATTTCCAACAACAAAAGGAGAGACATTTTGCATTGGATGTTGAACAATTTGATAAAGTTTATCATAATTCACATAATAGACTCTTTGTGTTTTTATTATCAAAGATCCCATTGGAACGTGATCTTGCCATATTGAGCGAATTGAGTCAAACAAACCATACGTATATCCTATCGACCTATAAGAGAATTGAATTGGAAAGAATCTTTAGACGTTTACCACATGTTGGACTATTGGCCGAATGTGGAGCTTTTATTAAACTGGCAGATTCTACCAATTGGATAAGTTTAAACTCTGAAGATGTTGGAGCATGGTTAGAAACCACAAAGGTTGTTGCCGAATCATTTGCAGAACGTTTACCAGGTTCTAGAGTTGAAGTTGGAGAATCCATATTGATGTTCCATACGGAACAAGTTGAAGATAAAGAACGTAAGAGCTCTACAATTGGAGATCTTGTTGCTCATGTTAACAGTGGTCAGAAGAATATCCATGCCACTGTTGTTGGTAACACTGTTTATATCTTACAATGTGATGTTTCTGTGAAGAGTCTCAAGTTCCTTATCAAATATTTGACCAAGACCGGGGAGATTGGATCAGACGTTGACGTTGTTCCACCATCTTCACCTTTATCTTCGGGTTCAGGTTCAAATTCAGGATATGTCAATTTTAAAGATAATTTGACCATATCACCTAAAACTTTGGATTTTCTATTCATTGGGGGTCGAGCAGATGATTTAGTTGAACCAATTATGGAATTTGCCAATGAATCTAGTAATTCACAAGAGATTAAGAACGTTTTCACTATATCCTTTGATGGTAAAGTCAGTAATGCAAAGCAACACGTTGAAGGATTGAATGAATTATTCTCTGTTATAAAGGGACTACGTCATGAATGATGTTAAAATTATATATTGTATCATATCTGATAACTTTCTCTTGCCATTTGTTGTAAGAATTTCAATTCGTTATAATCATCGTCGTCTAATGAATCAAATTCATTCCAAATCTTGTCAAATTCTGACATTTCCAGAGGGATTATACTATTGTTACTATTGTTACTGGTATTATTGGCAGTAGTAGTAGTTGTACTGTTATTATTAGTCGTTGTCGTTGAACGTATCACTACCCAATTCGTCTCTTTAATTCTCTTATTCCTTTCTCTATCATTTTCAATCCTTTGTAATATTTGCTCCTTTGTCAGTTGTGTATTACTTCCATTGACAGTATTACCATTATCTGTTGATTCGTGATCTGTCTGTTGTATCTGTTGGTCTTCCTGCCTTTGTAGTTGTTGTTGATGTATCAATTTTAATCGATCTCTAATTGCATGTCTCTTTTTGGATATGAGAAAGATCCAGCCGGATCTAAATCCCTGTGTTTGTTCATCAGATAACGAACCCAGATTCTCCAACGAAAGATGATCGTAGAGTTGATTCAGATCTTTATTCTGTTTATTGCATGCTGTTTCCACTTCTCTTTGAACATCAACACAACTGTTCAAATTTATCAAATCTTTATACCCAATGACTTTTTCCAATATTGATCTCCAATCACGTTCAAGGCTATTTAAGAAGGCAATATTGAGTTCTTCATTTGTAGAACCATGACCAATAGAGTTATTACACATGAATTTGATCAATAGTTCTAAGAAATATAGAACGTTTATCCTGGAATTAACATCTAATCTATCCAAAATTTCCAATATTACAGAATGGAAATCTTCAAAAAGTTCAACATTTTTTAGTGTAAAAGTTATAACTTTTTGAACGTTTTGTGAAGATGATGACATTGTTTCCAACATCTGTGTGAATTGAAGTCTTGCCTCGAATGGATCCATTGTGGGGGTTTTACTATGGCTGATTATATGCTGATATATACAGTGGAGTAAGAGTTCGGTATTAATATTTGATTTTCTAAAGTAGGCATAAACTCACACATAAATAATTTTGATTATGTCAGCAGAGCATAAGATGGTAGTAAAACTTAACAGGAAGTAGTTTAGCAAATTTAGTTTATTTGAGGTGATATTAACTATATAACAGTGCTCCATAGCTATGGATAGCTCATAAATAAGCAAAAAGATTTTTTGATAATTCTTTTCTTAAAATTATTGGCTAATTAAGTTGACCCAAGTACTATGGCTAAAATAATGGATCATTAGGACCATGATCAAAAAATTATTTAATAATTATAATATTATTATTCGACAATTAATTATGTTTTAATTAAATATTGCACTACATTATGGCATTATATGACACTTTTCATATAATGAAAATCACTGTGATACTCATCATATCGATTCGTCTTTTGAAGTATCAATCCAATCCCAAATCTGCTTTATAAGTTAGCATTTATATCCACCAGAAGTAAGTACAACCTGGAAGTATTATATATATGGTGTCCAGGTGTGAGTGTACGGATGTGGGCTGACGTATACTGCTCGTTGGATAAACAATAGATAGATCATTAGTTAATTAATATCACCAGTATATATCGTTATATGACAGTTAGTCTATATAGCATAATATACAGTCAAGATTATCATAATTGTTGGAGGTGTAGTTATATATGATCATAACTGACAGACAGATATTACCACTCACGTGACCATATATAACAATATACTGACTAAGCAACATTACATAATCAGAGGCTTGTTGAAAAAAAATCTGGAAAATTTTACTTAGCGTTCGCGATTCACCAGACGTTAACTACTGCTATAATTTTTTATATATGGTGAAGTTACAAGAGAAAGAAAGAAAAAGAAGATATATACTCTGTTACCATTAGTTAAGGTATTGAAACACCAGACAAAATGCCAAAAAAAGGAGGAAAAGGTGGTAAAAAGGGAAGAAGAGGTAAAGGTGACAACTTTGGCCAGAAGAGAGAGTTGATCTTGAGAGAAGAAGGCCAAGAATACGCCCAAATCACCAAGATGCTCGGTAATGGACGTGTTGAAGCTTCATGTTATGATGGTGAAAGACGTATGGCACATATCAGAGGTAAACTTAGAAAGAAAGTGTGGATGGCCCAAGGTGATATCATCTTGGTCTCCCTAAGAGACTTCCAAGATGAACAATGTGACGTTGTTCATAAGTATAACGTTGATGAAGCCCGTGCTCTTAAGGCTCAAGGTGAATTACCAATGGATGCAAAGATTAATGAAACAGATATGTTTGCTGAAGAAGATGGTGATGTTAACTTCGAGTTCGGTGATGCCGATGAAGATGATGATGAGGATGATGAGAAGGAGGAGCTTGATATCGATGACATTTGAGTCTTTGATTGTTTAATAATAGTTATTTACCTATAATTTATTGAATTACCACTATATAACAGATACGTGTATTCTGTATATTTATATATCACACTCTAAATCGATCATCTTGATCTTCATCATCTCCATGATCGAACCTTCTAAGTCCAACTGTTTCCTCTTGACTATATACATCTGCTCCTGCTCCGGAATATTGACCCGATGATCTTTGTAAATTTAAAGAACGTCTTGTTTGGAAAGCACCAACCCCGGCATCCAATGGAATATCGCTTAGATCATCCTGTTCTGAAAAGAGAGATGCACCTTGGTATTTGATATTTCTTTTGGATCTAGATATATTCAAGAGATAAACACCAGAGAATATGATTAAAAATCCACAGATTAATGAGATTGAATCTTTTGCTCCAGAATCGTTATAATTTCTAAATAGAATGAAATTTGCAACCAAGGTTGCAGTGGTGAATGTAACATAGTACAATGGATTAACAACAGAAGTATCAAATTGATCCAATGCCTTGTTAAAATAATTCATCTGTGTCATAATACAAACAACAACAACACTGATAAAGACATAGGTTGAAAGCTTTGTGAATTGATTATTACCATTGAGTGTCAATTTTAATGCTAATCCAAATGCCTTAATACTGACAATGGATATTGAACCAACAGAAGAACAGATGGAGATGTAATAAATTGGGTTTTTGGTACCATGGATAGGTGCAACTCTATAAATCATAATCAATGCAAATATAAGAACTATAAAGACATATGACATGAATAAAGGAGTTAGGGCATAACCTAAGATCTCATCGACAGATCCAATGTCTTTATCACTTGGTGCATGTAATACAATGACAACTGAACCTAATAGACAAATAGCACAACCCATCTTACCAAGCATACCTAATTCTTCCTTAAGGAAAACAGCAGCTAATACTGCACCTATGATAACACTCAGAGCACCTAATGGTGTGACTAATATTGCTGGTGCAAATGTATAAGCTGCAAAATTGGCAATTTCTCCAATTGCCATTGTTATCATACCTGCCCACCATATAGGGTTTTTAAGATATTCATGACCTTCTCCATCAAATCCTTGTTTTGAGGCATCTTTTAGTCCAATCTTGGTGATTATGAAAGAGGTACCGATTGCAAATGAAGAGGATACTGCTAATCCCAGACCGATGTATTTATCTGCAACCATGGTTCTGTGGGTGTATATATAGTGAATGCTTAGGTAGTTGTGGTGCTAGGGATCAGGGTTTTTTGTTTTTGTTTCACAAATCAATGGTATAAATAGAAGCACTTGCGCGCCCATAGTTATCAAATATCAACACGCATAAATACGTCGTTGCAATTTTGTTATGGGAAGGAAGAAATAAAAAAAAAAGGTTGAAGATCGAAAAATTTGGCGATGAGCTTCTTCTTCTTCTTCAGATGTTAGCGGCTATTCAAAGATCGACAAACAACACAAAGACAACACAGACGTTGGACTTTCCTTATCAGAACTGGAAGACAATGACAAGCGAGACCCTGGCTGAGAAAGTCACCGTGCTAAGCTCGCCGTTGGACTTAGCCGCCGTGGAGAGTGTGCGTACGGCACTCATCTCACATCGTTCTTTGGATGAACCACAGTATCAAAGGGCGCTTGAACATACTTTACCGCTTTTGTTCGAAGTATTGGAGAATGCAGACTCAACGGAGAAGACTAAACTTTCAGCTTCTGATGCCTTGTCAATCTGGGTCTTACGTGCTGGACAACTGTCTTTAAAGGATGATAATACCTTTAACGACGAAATACAACAACTCTTGAACGATGATCGTTTAAATTTCATATTTACATACACTATCGACTATTGGAATGAAACAGGTTCACCGTTATCCAACTCACTGAAGGATTTATTCACAAAATTGGTGGCTTTACTGAAGCGCTATGATAATAATTCTCAAATTCGTTTTGAACAATGGACTTTAACAACATTAAGAGTACCAAAGGAAAGAAGAGTAAGATATTACGTTTTGGAAATACTTTCAAAAGAGTTAAAAGATGAATCTTTTATACTTAAAAATGATCCAGATTTCATTGCAAATGCATTAGCCATTATAAATCATAAAGGGTTAGGAGGATTGATTGGACGTTGTGTAAGTTCAATTATGAAAAGGCTTTATAATTCTTCAGATGATGATAATGTCAATGCTGAACAATGGGTTGCAAAGTATTGGCCTGATGTTATATCTTCTCTAAGAGATCTCAAACTACGTGAATCTGTTCAACATAATTTACTTCCATCTCTTTTCAAAATCTCTCCCTTATCTTTTAAGATCGTTGTTGATAAGATCAAAGATGATACAGATCTGTTAATCTCATGTTTAAACATTGGTCAAATGTTGGCCATTGTAAATGATCCATTTCCTGAGATTATCTCTCGTGAAACTATAGAAAACCTTCTTGTTCAAAACCAATACAAGATTAAAGCATTCCAATTATTGACATATTCTCCAAAGGGTTCAAGACAGATCAATACACAAGTGTTTGAAATCTTACAGGATTATATAGGAATGTTCTTTGTCGATACAGAAGTTGAAACAAGAATGGAATTTATCAGTATGTTCAAACAATTCCTTTACAGATTAAAAGATTCTTCTTATGCTTTGAATAGAGATGCAACAAAGATGATACAAAAACCTTCATTAGTCGAAGAAGCTAGGGAAAAATTTACAAATGTTGAACTTTGTAAATCATTTTTACAATGGATCATTAAATTGATCAAAAATTTGATCATTCCAGGATCACAATATCAAAGAGTATCATCTGGATTAACCATACTTAGACAACTTGTTGAATCAAATTTGGATTTAGAAATACCTTTTAAATTAGAGATTAATTATCCCTTTAACATCTCTATCTTTGATAACGAATTGAAGAAATTAGTACTGGATAATATCTTGAGTACATATGATGATATTAGAAGTAATGCAGTTTATCTATTGAACGTTTCAAATACAAAATGGACTCTACAAGAAATGGATAATATTATTGAATATGGTATAAATATGTTATCAGACTATACAAGATCAGATGCTGGAGCTAAAATTTTGGAAATGTCATCAATCTTATTCCAAAATAGATCAATCTATGATAAATTGATTAAAGAGATCCCATTGACAGATGATATCAAAAATGGTGTTAATAATCCAATTGATGGATATTTTCAAGCAATTAGTCTAATACTATCACATGATAAAACAAATAGAGATCCAAATGTCTTGATACAACTATGCGAAAGAAGTTGGTCAATTATGAAGCAAATCCTGATTAGTGATTCTCCAGAAGGTTGTGATACATTTGGTGTTGGATCTGCACAATTAGTCCTGAGTTATGGTTGGAGAGCAACAAAGGAATCAACATTATTGCTTCAAAACGTCTTGGATATGGAAATTTCCAACTCTGATATCTTAAGAATTGGAGAATTAACATTGGATCAACTGGCAACAGTTCGTCATAGAGGTGCTTTTTCATCTGTTTATCCAACTTTTACCAAGATTGCAACGTTATGTCAAAAATATATGCCAGAACAGAATAAAAAATGGTTGGATCAAAACATTGATTTGATTCAAACAAAGACTCAATTAATCACTCGTCGTTCTGGTGGATTACCTTATCTGATAACTGCAATCGTTAGTGTTGAACGTGGACTTATACCATATGCATTTGAAAAATTATTTGAAATTGCATCAATACCTGTAAACGTTGCTGAAGAATCAGAACATATGGATATTGCACAAGTTCATGCATTCAATTGTATAAAGACATTGTTCATCGAATCACAATTGGCCGATCTTTGTTCTCCTTATCTCTATAGAGGTCTTGAATTGGCAATCTCTTCTTTTAAATCAGAAATATGGTCAGTTCGTAATTGTTCAATCATGTTGTTTACAGCTTTACAAAATCGTCTATTTGGTCGTAAAAAGCTTTCTGCTCGTGTGTTTTTCTCAAAATTTAAAGGAATTAAATCAATTTTGATAAAGATCTTGAAAGAATCTGATGATAATTTAGAAGGTCTTTTCCCAGTCTTGACAATTCTTTCTAAATTGGATAGTACACCTGGATATTATGAACTGGATGTCTTTTTACCTTTGATAAGGAACTGTCTTTGTACAAAACATTGGAAGATTAGAGAATGTGCATCTAGAGCCCTACCTGCATTAGCATTGGATAAGAAGAAAGAAGCACTTATTCTTCTTGAAGGATGTTCTATAAAAGATCAAAACAAGTTGCATGGTTTCCTATTAGCATTTAAAGTGCTTAACCATATAGATGATGAAATTTCACAAATCTTGTATGGTCTTTGTACAGAGATATTGTTTGAAAATGAATGTTTTGCAACAAAGAAGGCATTTATAGATGTGCTTTCAATGGTTAAGATTCCATCTGATCTTAAGTTAGAACTTAAGAGACTATTTATCAAAGAATTATCCTCATATGAAATTGATGGTTCAAAGCAACTTTATCTTCAAGAAATTTTCAAATTGGTTATTGATGATGAATCATTAGAATTAGGATTGAATTCAAAATTCTTTGAGGTTAAATTAGAAGCTATTGAATATTGCAGAATTCAGAATATTCAACATCCTTTGATTGATACGATTGCTAAAGACGATACCGAGTTTACATTTGTTAGATCCAAGGCTATCCCATTGGTTGAAGATTATGATTCTAATTCAGTTTTAAAATTTGCTACAGATCAAGAGATCTATGGTGAAGATATCAAACGTTCATGTTTAGAACTATTGGGATCATTTGCAGCAAAAGATTCTAAATTAAAAGACAAATGGATTGAATTGATTCGTTTAAACCTGGATGATGAACAACCATTCCCAGTAAGGATGTCTGCATTAAAATCATGTTTAAGATTTTTGAAATTGGAAAAGAATGATCCATTAGTCTTATGGTTTGTATATTTATCACTTACTGATGATGATTATGAGATTAGAGAATTAGCATCATCATTTTTTGCAAATGGAGTTGAACCATGGATCAATGCAATGAGATTTAGTAAAAAATTTGGATCAACTGTTGAAGAATCTAAAGTTGTCATTTCACAGGCAATTTCATTCAAACCTTCGTTTAAATCATTGGACAATGATAAAGTGTTATTCAACGTTGAAAAGCCAAATCTGTATAGAAATGGTGTTGAACAACAGATTCAATTGAAACAGATGTTACAAAACGGTATAACAGTGATGACAGAAGACCAAAAGAACACAGTTGAATTACATTTCAAAACACTTGTTGATGAACTGAAATCGATTTTACAAAATCAAGGTGATTCAATCACCGCTGGATGGTCATCTGTGAGTATTTCCGAAGATATCAATGCTGTATTATTGCATTCTACTTAGGTAGTTTTATGGAATAGAAGTTTACTTAATCTCTGTAGTTTATTTTATGCCCATGTGTACTAATTATGGCTGGTACTCTGTACGCGCACGAAATTTGAGATTGAAATCATAACACAGCAGGCGATGCCCATCCACGGTATAAATACACCAAACATTAACACTTACAACGGTGTACGGGGCCCTTTGTTCTCATAGCATTACAGATACCTTTCACACAATGACATCCCTGCTCGATCTTCCCGCGGAGATCATCGTCATGGTGCTCAACCACTTGCCACTCCAGGACTTAAACAGCGTTGCTGGAACTTGTAAAAGACTCCATGACATTGTCAATGACGAAGAGATCTGGAAGAATTTCTTCAAGCAGCATTTCAATACACACAAGTTCAGTTCATTGACCAAATCGAGGTCTTTTAACGATGAGCTGATCGAACGGAAGGATATTTTGAGAAGATGGTCCAAAGACGTAAAGACATGGAAGATTAATACGTTGGTGTCTAATGCACTACAGGCCAAATTAGCGTATCCTAGGGCATATGTACTTGAAACCACGGGGATGTTGAACATCATCAACGTACAGAAGAACAGATTGGAGATCCAACTGAACATCACTCCACACGGTTGTACGTGTGTCGAATTCACTTCAAAGAGTGCGGTCATTGGAAGTTACGATGGATCATTGGCACATCTTCAACTTCAACCGAGATACTATTTGAACGAACCTGTTTCCTTTTCTCGGAACCATGAGGGAACGGTGAGTGCGATATTCTGTGATGATGTTCATTGTTACAGTGCTGATACAAATGGACAGATCTTTGTCTCTGAGCTTAGGAAATCAGAGGTTATACACGAGTACAACGTCAAGGAACGTGTGTTGAAGTTGAAAGGTTTTAAGGATGTTGTGATTGCAGTTACATTAAGGGCAATACACGTGTTGAACTCAAGGACACAACCAACTTCGATTTTCCATTCAGAAGGTTTTGAGCTGTTTGATGTTGATTTTGGTGGTGAAACCATCATAATTGGCAATGAAGGACAACTTTGGACTTATTCATTTGCTCGATTATCATTTGGTTCAACTCTTACCCTTAAAGTCCCCGACTTGATCTCTCAAATGTCAATGGAACAGAAAACTTCATATAACCATCTCATTGCAGGTAACGATGGTTGTAACCTTGCATTATGCACCAAGAGTGGTAGATTGTTAACTTTTAACGTTAGAGATTCTATTGAAAAACCACAAATGACATGTATACCTACATTTGATCCAAATGCCTCTGGTATGGATCGTCAATTGTGTAGTGTTGAAGTGAATTCTGTTGTCGTTGTCGTTGGTACTTATAATGGGGTTACTGCAATATTTGATGTACTTACCGGTAAACAGTTGACTATGATGAGTAAAAGATTACCACAGAGATATTTCCCATCAACGCCTGGTATGTTTGAACCCGTTGCAATGCCGGTTTCACAGATAACTTTGGCTGATAACAATGAACTATATGGGATGATATTGATCGGTTCGATCATAATGTATGTACAATTTGGTGATTTGGAGAAGACATCGAAACCTTTTAGGAAGAGGATAAATCTTAACGGTGTGGTTAGAGATAGGAAGAAGACCACTACAAGGATCATAAATGATGAAGTTAACGATTTGGAATATCATCAACATAGAACTAAACAGGAGAATAAACTAATAACAGGGTTTAACGGTGATGATGTCACTGCGGATGAAGAGATTGAATTAGCAATGGTTTTAAACCAATCTTTGAGAGAACAATCAAATGAAGATTTAGAATTACAAGAGGCATTGGAAAGGTCAAAAAGGGATAATGAAGATACTTCAAATGAATCAGCTTTAATGGATAATGACAATGACAATAATGATAGTCATAATAATGATGATGAGAATAACGAAGATTTACAATTTCAAAGACAACTTGAAGAAGCAATGAGAAGATCTCTTTTAGAATGAATTAGAAATATTGTCGTATATTTTAATGAATAAACCGCCCCATTATAATCGTTAAACCGTAAATGATGATATGTCGTAGTATGACATAAGTAGTGTAATGTGTAATGTATTAATGTAGTGTGTAGTGTGTGTAATGTGTAATGTTTATCACTTCATAAGATTCATATCTTGAAGTAAACCAACTGCTTGTTTCATAACATTTGAATAAGCAACCTCATCTAAAGATCCTTTACAACCATTGATAAAGAACCCAGTCAATGCCATTTTAAAATCTAAAACTGTCTTTGATGGTAATTCAGCATAATAATTGTTCAAATCATAAAATTCAACAATTAATGGAGCACAAAGTTCTAAATTTGATAAAAGATCAGAACTATCATTAACTTCAAATACAGATTTCCAAATTTTGAAAAAACCTAAAAAGTTCTTTGGATTATCCAATGAGAATTCATCAATCAACTTCTTAAAGAATTCAGTCTTGGAGATCTCATAGATTGGTAAATTTGGTACATTATCTGTCAAGAAGTTTAAGAATTCAAAACCTGAATCAAATGGTGAATTTAAACCATGCGTATTGATAATACGAACAACCAATTCATCCGATTGAATGAATTGGAACAAGGCTGGATAGATCTGGATATCGAATAAAGTCTTTCTAACAAATGATTCCTTAAGCATCTTTAAAACTTGTGCTTTATCGTTTCGTTGTAATGCAACTAATAACAATCTTGAAATTGCCATTGAATCAATCGTTGGAGAGATCAAAAGAGTCTCTAGATTTAACTCCTTAGAATTTGAATAGTTAACCCTTGGAATGGCACACATGTAGTTATATATCTTTAATGAAGTTTCATAGTTATTTGGATCGTTCAATGATTGTTGTAAGATGTTTGAATAGAACTCATAAGAGAATTCAGGGATCCAATCGATTCTGTTAAATTGAGACCAAATTTCCATAGTTTTCGCAAAATTTAACTTTGAAAGATGGATGAGATATGAAGATAGGAGCATTGTGACTTTTGATTCATAATCTTCATAGTTCTTGATAGAAGTCAACAGTTTATCCAAGAATTTCGTAGCTAATGAGATTTGGTTTGTTGCAACCAAAGTTGAAATGAATGAAGAATAAATAATAAATTGGTTGTTTTGAAGCTTTGGATTCTGTTGACATCCTTGTTTGAATTCATCGTATAGTTCAATGGCCAATTGTGAATCGTTTGAAATCTTACAATAGTTGATCATCGATGAGAAATAAATGTCATTCTTGACAAAGTTTGGCTGTTGTTCCAATATCTTGATGAGTTGGGTGTTATTGACCAATCCTGGATACAAATTCATACCAACGAGGATCAGATCTGTTATTTGAGAATCAAACTCCTGGATATGCGATGAGTTTGACGCGTTAAAGATATCAATAGCAATCTTGAAGAAATCACCGCCATTCGTAGAGGTTCCAGGTGTCACCGTTGTTCTGATCGACTTGTCCAACAGTTGGAAGATCACAGTGCTGTAGATGTCGAGATCAGGCTTGATCTTGTTTGTTATGAGATCCGAATACACGTTGAGCATCGTTGAAAGTTGTTCATCCACCGATTGATCAATGTTTCTCTTAGCTATGGATTTCAGCACCAAGCTGTATATTTGTCTTGATGGCACGAGTCCATTTCTCTTCATCGCCATGTACAGAGCATTAATCTTGTTGTAGTTGGCCTCCCCATAAGCAGCGATGATCTGTTGTGTGTGTTGGTTTACAAAAGTGGCATCTGTGAGCTCAACGTATTCAATTTCACCAGGGGTGAAGTACTTGTTGTGTTCCGAAGGCTCAGGTGTTGGCTCTTGTGGTTGTACCTTCTGTGTTTCTCCAGACTCTAGCGATACCGCTGGGCGGCTGTTGTTGTTGACCTCCTGGGTATGTAGCGCTCTCTTGGATCTTTGGAGCTGAGATACAAAGCTTGGTTGCAACGGAGAGAGTGGCAACTGAGGCTTTCGGTTATATGCAAGTTTGATGTTCTGTTGTTGGTGTTGGTGCTGACTGGTATGCTGCTGATGTGTTGTGTTGATGTGTTGTTGATGTTGTTGTTGTTGCTGTGACTGAGCCATCTGTTGTTCCGATGAGATCACAATGTTTATTGGATTCTTCAACACCAGCGGTAGTCCCGCTGGATCATCCTCCAGCGTGCTATTGTTCCCGTTGTTGTTGGCGATGGACGAATCGAACTGAAGATAGTGCAATCCACCAGCGTTACCAGGGTGTGGATTCCCATAACGTCTTGAACCATGCGCTGCGACTTTCTCCAACGTCTGTAGTTGAGTGTTTTGACGGATATGGTTATACGATGAATCAAAGAATGCAGCGGTCTGTTTAGCAGCAGCGGTATAGTACCGTTTGGAACTATTGGAGAAACCCTGGTACTTGAAGTAGCTGAAGGGCATTCTTGCAAAGTACGAATCCATGGTGAATTGTTGTAGTGTCAATAGCTAATAGTATGTGATGAATTGGTGAATGATGAAGTAAACCAAGAAAAGCACACACACAGTGTTGTAGAAGAACTAGCTTAGACAGAGCTTAGCAATGACAGCAAGTATAAGGGGAAAAGAAAACAGTAAAGTTCTCCTGAATCCTCGTTTGTGTTTTGATTTCTCTTCGCTCTTTGTCCAATTAGTTGAAGTAAATGTGAAACAAACAATCCATTAAATCAACCAGGAATTAGTTACCGTTATACCGCGCAGATTCGCTGATGGACAAGAAAAACCGGTGCGCAGCCAAAATTCCCACTAATAATGGAACCGTTTTGTATGGAGAGCGATGTGTCAACGATGGGAAAATATTTCAAACGCCGTCAAGCCCCTGGTTCGCGCACGCTTCGCTTATGATGGAAAGTTCGTGGATCTCATTGGCTGTGATCATGGTGGGAAATAATCTGAGCTCTTCGTTTAAAGCCTTTAACACCGGCTGCGCCCGGGGAGAGGAAAGCACTTTCTGGTAAGGGCACACGTTTTATTGAATGGTGCCACTTCTCAGATTTTGCACTTTCAGCAATTGGCAGACATATGACTTTTCGTCTATTGGATAAAGACACCCGGACATATCATACTATCAATTCCATACTGGACCTAGACCTTTACTTCCACTTCACTACAACATATAACATATAACAGTACTATGAAGCTAATTATTTAGTGCAATTTATTAGATTATAGATTATACTATGCAAGTTGTTGTTTTTTTAAATAGCATTGAAAAGATAGATAGCCCTTGTCTAATGAATATAAAGAATCTACTCCTTAACAGCATAGACACGATGATATCTGTCATCAACCTCTGTCAAGTAATAGACACCTGAACCAACGTTATCCAATGAACCTGTTGGTTTGAAGTTCTTCTTCAAATGTGCAGCTTCTCTTAATGCCAATGCAGATTCATATTCTTCTGGAGTTGCAATGTATCTTGATTGTAATTTTGATTGTAAATCTAAATTCTTGGTAATATAAGAAATATCACTTTTAACAACACAACTAAACATCGATGCTGCTAAACCTGAACCATATGAAAAAAGTCCAATACGTTTACCTTGTAAATTTATCAGATCCAACGTAGAACAACAATGAAGATAATGCTGCATAAAGGGATCCAGTATACATATTACCAGTGTTTGTTGGAACCTCTAAGGAAGGTTGAACCCTTTCCTTAGTTAATTCCTTTGCCAATGTAACAAATGTCTTTTCAACTGTCTTATCAGTCAATGAATCTTCATATGATAATTCTGCTAATGATTTATCAACTTGTGGGAACAATTCTGGATTTGATCTAAAATCGTTATATAACAATCTTGCATATGATTTAACAACCAATTTACAAGTTGGAACATGGAATGCATTGTAATCAAATCTTTCAGTTGTAGTTAATTTATCAATTGAACCATCTTGTTTAATGGTCTTTGAAGCATATGAAGCATATGCTTTATCCAATGCCTTGACATAACAAGAAAGTGAAAAATGACCATCAACATATGGATATTCACTTGTAAAATCAGGTTTATAGAAATCATAGACATGTTCCATAAATGAACCTCTTGCAGAATCAAACACAATTGGAGCATCTGGTCCAATTAACATAGCAACGGTACCGGCACCTCCAGTTGGTCTTGCTGCACCTTTTTCATAGATGGCAATATCACCACATACGACAACGGCATCACGACCATCCCATGAACTTGATTCGATCCAATTGATGGAGTTAAAAAGGGCATTTGTACCACCATAACATGCATTGATGGTATCGATACCTTCGGTATCGTTGTTTGAGCCCAAGAGTTGGGTCAATACAGACTTGACCGATTTGGACTTATCGAGTAAAGTCTCTGTACCAACTTCTAATCTACCAATGTTGTTAACGTCAACGTTATAATTTTTGATCAATTTGGACAATACGGTGAGTGCCATAGAATAGATATCTTCTCTGTCATTGACAAATCCCATGTTTGTCTGACCTAGACCAATGGTGTATTTACCAGCAGAGACACCATCGAATTTCTCAAGTTCTGCTTGGTTAACAGCCTGTTGTTTTGTTGCTTGTTAGTAGATGATAGATGATATTAGATCTGTTAAAGAGGACTCACTTGACCTGGAATGTAAACCTCAATGGCCTTGATACCGATGTTTTGTGGACGTGACATTTGCTTATGTATGGACGGGTGTATGATGGTCTCTGTTTGTTCAATGGAGAAAGCTTCAATCTATCCTGTGCTTTATATACTCTGCCAGTTGTATTTTGATGATGGTCGCGTGGAATTTTTTAAATAAAATCGTCGCTCACCGCTCGTTAAAAGTGCAGCTTATTTTGGTGATTTTGGTAATTTCGTCGTTTAGCTGATTTTTTTACGCGTTGGTCTTTTTTGTTGAGAATATTCAGATCTGCGAGGGCCACACTGCTACTACTAATACTATACTAACTACACTGATTGTACTGTTAATGCCACCCTTCTATTACACATCACTCCTGTAGAAACTTAAACACATCAACAAGCTCATCCAAGAGCACAGGCATAGCCTCCACACGTTTCAAAAGATCCTCAAAAAATGGTTTGAACAACTCTTTACCCTGTGGATTATTGGTGATTGAAGTTAAAAGCATCACAGTAGAACTATTGACATCGTTCATCACCATTGGTGGAGTATAAAGAGTCATTGGCCTCTGTACCGAGACATCGGATATAACTCCACCATCTTCAGCTGCCGATGAAGGATTACTATTCATACCAAATGCCTCTCTATCACCAGTCTTAATATCAACAGAATTATACCTTGGTTCAATACCTTTTATGATAAATCTTCTATTACCATTGGCCAAATTTATAACCATTGCATTTGAATTGACAAATGCCTGAGACACATTCTTGATGAAATCAACAGCAGGTAATAATTTCTTTTTGGAGATATCTTTTTCAAATTGTTGTTCATAAGATTTCCAAAGTGAAATTTGTGTAACTTCACCTTCTGGTACAGGTTTATAACAACATCTCATCCATGCAGTTGCACGTAATGGTTCATTTAACAATGAGATTTGTTTATAATGTTCCGAAGATAAGATTGGTGCAACAGTTGGTAATGGAGGTTTTGTACGTTTAATCAACCTTAAATAATCCATCGAACTAAAATCATTTGGATTCTTGGTGATATTCTGTTGAAAAGTCAATAGATTAATCAACCTTGATCTAAAGATATCTTGTCTTGTTGAAGATCTTAAAAGATGTGAAATTCTTGCATTTCCAGGTAATGAATATTGATATAGGAAATCTAATGAAGTTAAGATTAAATCATAATCATTTGTCAATATAAATGAACAAATTTTATCCAATAATTGTGAATTAAAATTTGATGAACAATTCTCATCAAAATTTTCAGAACGTACCAAGAATCTTGCAAATGATCTCATTATAGAGATCAATAAAGAACGATCTTCTTTAAATAGGAAAATTTTACTGAGAGTTAACAACAATTCATCATCCTTAGGTAATGGTGCATAATACGATGAGACACTTTCAACGATGTCAACTGTATATGTCAATAGTTCACTATCAACGTTAGAGAATTTTGTATTATCATATCTTGAGATTGTTAACGATGATTCATCTTCAAAGTTTTTCAAAACTTCTGTTAAAATCCTCTTTGTCCTTGGATTTGAAGCCAATTGTTGTGTAAATTCTGAATCTTGTGACAAGTTTCTCAAAGTTAAAGCACTTGTCTTATCAAACTTTGTACTTATTTCCGTAAGCAAATGTTCTAATACCCATGGTTTATGGATTAAATAAGCATTACCATTGCTAAACTGTAACAGGGTTCTAGCACACCAATCCAAATTTATTTTAGCACGAAGGTTGAATTCCAAATGTGTTATTACATCTGCACCGGGCATATTTGTTCCTGGAAGGTTTAACAACGCTTGGTTCAGATGTGGATTCATACCGCTGTGTTGGGTGATGACGGTATGAGTTGCATCCAATGGGATTGCGATTGGCGTAGGCACAATCAAGTTTGGCAAGTTGTTCATCTGTGTGGTGTTCTATTGTGTTCTATTTGTGTTCTATTGCGTCTATTTATATTGTACAGTGTAGCAGCTGTGAAAAACAGACAATTGGATGATAGTTTGGTTGTTATCTATGACTTGTCTCTGTTGCAAAGTAAACTCTTTGTTGTTGTTTTAGCAGTTGTTGATGTTTTTTCGTTTTCTCGCGCGTTGGGATCGAGAAGTCATCAATTTATAAAACGAGTTCGCGAAAGGATATATGGTCGGAAAATACTTCCCGATTGGCTTGACATCGTCGGAATCGACAGCAACTTTATGCTTTGTGTCAAACTTGCGCAAGCTTCTTATACTCTGTTTCATACCCGTAGTAGTAATAGCAAACCATGTGCGAAATCCACCTTATAATTAATTTATCATTGATTGCTCTATTGCTAATTTAATACTTTGATTGCTATTGTTCTATACACCCATATATATTGTATTATAATGTAGTACATTGTTAGTCTGGTTATATATAAAGGAGTAAGACCCTAATTGCTCTTGGTCTCATTAACTATACAGTTGTCTTAAGAAACACATAAATACTAAAGTTAAATACAACCATGAAGTTATCTGGATTGTTACAAGTGGTGGTATTGGCTTCTTCAGTCAATGCTTTCCTTTCACATACAGGTGTTATTGAATCATGGGATATCCAAGATTTGAGGGATTATCTAAAGGATCAAGATATTCCATATGATGAGAAGAAGGCCACTATGGATGAATTGAGATCGTTATCGATGAAACAATGGAAGGCTAAGAAGTCGGGTTTCAAGGCACAGCAGTATGTTCCATCATGGGATGGATTAAAGCAAAAAGTTTTAGGATATTGGGATAATGTTCCTTCTGTTTCAAATGTTGTACCATCGACTACTCCAAGGGTTTCAGCAGATGATTATGACGATTCAGAGATTGATTATCAACATTTGAAAGATTGGGTTTTTTCTTCATGGTCCACGAAGGATTTATCCAAGCTGTTGAAGAAGAGCGGTGTTAAGGTTGATGGTCAGTCACGTTATGAATTGGAGAAGGTTGCACAGGATAACTATGATGCCATTGCCAAACATTTCAAGGCATCTGGCAAGTATCCGGGGGATTGGTTATATTCTACTTGGGATAAACATGATTTGAAGAAATGGCTTAAGCAATATGGTGTTGACTATTCCAATCTGAGAGATTCGAAGGATGATTTGGTGAAGAAGGTGCGTGAGAATGCATACAAGGCTTCACAATATGCAAATGACGAGCGTGAGAATTTGTTGGATTCTTTGGATTTGGCATCACAGTCACTCTATGATAAGGCTGGATCTGTTAAGGAGAGTGCATTTGAAGGATGGAGTGCCCATCAGTTGAGTTCATGGTTGAAGAGCCATGAGATCCAGGTTGAAGATTCCTTAAAGAGTAATCAAAGGGAACTTGCAGCATTGGCTTCGAAGCATACGGATAAGTTGAAGTCTGATATTGACTATTGGGTCTCTAAGGCTTCTAAAAAAGTGTCACCTATTTTGGATAAAGGCTCGAAGAAGACGGATGAAGTTATCAATGATACCTTTTTGGTTGGTGTTGATGGATGGAGTAAAGAACGACTAAGGGCATTTTTGGAGACTCGTGACGTTTCAATCCCAATGTTTGCAACGAGGGCCAAACTCGTACAGTTGGTTAAAGAGAACAAGTTTAAACCTGTAAAGAAGTTTGATACTGCTAGTTTGTTTGAAGGATGGAGCACCGAGAACGTTCAAAGATGGTTTGAAGAACAAGGTGCCAATGCACAAAAGGGATCTCATGATATAGCTAATAAGGCTAGTGATGCCTATAGTGCATTTTTAAAGAGTTGTTCTGAATATGCACAGGCTGCAAAGGATAAAGTTCATAATACAATTGCACAATCAAACACCGGTTCTTCATCACCAAAGAGTTCATTGGATACATTTTTTGATAAATGGTCAGATTTGGAATTACAAAAATATTTGGTTACGTTTGGTGTAAAGAGTGAACCTACTTCCAAACGTGAAGAATTATTGGAACAGGCCAAGAAGAATACTCTATGGTTTGTTGATGGAGCTGGTCATACTGTAAAATCTTCATATGGTGATTATTTAACCTCTGTAAAGTTGCATAGTGCAAATGCCTATAGCAGTGCACGTTACTATTGGGATACCATGGTTAACTATGTGTGGTACAAGTTGTTTAAGAAGGCTTAAGGTCTTTTTCTTTTTTTATCGACAAATTGACTTTATATATCTTACTGCTAAGTCCATTGGTCTAATGACAAGCGTTTAAATGTTATTGTGTGTCTTGTAGTTGGTTATGATTGTTATTCACATAGTTAAGCTGAGTTGAGTATTAATTTTCGCTGTGCTATTTGATGAAAATAAACGAGGAAATTTTTAAAATTAAACCTTGGGCAAGGAATATACAAAGGAACCAACCATATAATTAGCCACAGCATTAAAAGAGAATATGACCGGTAGATATCCTTGGTATACAAAAGTTGCAGATGCAGTACATCGTCTAACTGTTCTTTCATTAGTTGGTGGATCACTTTACGTTGCTGGTGGACTTTCATGGCAAATCTATTTAAACGGTAAGAAGTATGAGAAACAAGTTACTGAACAACCGTTACCTTTAGAATCAACAGTGAGTTATTTATTACTAATTGCTTTGTGCTATATACTAACTAGTTTGTTATAAGAATTCTGATGAACAACAGAATTAGACAAGACATTACTGTCATATGACATACATACAACATATATCATATGTCATATGAGACCATGTCATATGAGATGTCATATGAGATGTCATATGAGACTACATCATCACATATAAATACTTTCTATTTCAAATCTTGTACATGTTATTTAAATCCGTTATAATTAATCATTAGTTTTAAATTTTTTGTTATTAGTATGAGTATTTGTATCATTATTCTTGTCATTAGCATCATTATTATCATTCATACTCTTTCTTTTAAGCTTCTGTTTATTCTTATGTCCATTCTTTTTCAACTTTCTTAAAGAATGAGTTAATCCTAATTCTATTAGTTTCTCCATTCTTTTATCATTTTTGTATAAATCATCTTCTAGAGATGGATTCAATCTAACGATATCATATGATTCATTATACGGTTTATTACAAACTGGACATTTGTTATTATGATCCAATTCTAGACATTTCTCTGCAAAGCAATCTCCACAAGATGATAGATATATATAGTTCAAACCACCAGAACCTAAAGGGTTACCAGTTATTGGACAAATAAATCCCCTAGACATCTTTAATTCAACAAGATCATTTTTAAACGAATTTAAATGTTTAACCAATTGTCTTTGTCCTTCACCAAATTTTATTGGATCTATCAAAAGTTCTAAAATCGATTCTTTATTGTACAAATGACCTTTATAATCCGATAATATTGGTTCTCTTAGTGGTTTATTTGTCAAATGACAAGTATTCCATCTTTCATTGTTATATTCTTGTTGTGTAAGTCTATCTAATTTTAAACTGTTATCATTTGAATTGTGTACGAGTTCTTTTCTCTTGAGTTTTACAGATCCATCAGCCTTTGAATTTGTTAGTTGAATGGTTTATTTATACAATGACAGTATACTTACACCCATTTTATTACTGTGTTGGTATTACTGTTAGTAGTAGTATTAGTATTTGTATGGCGATGACTTTATGCCATTTTTCATTTTTATGTGCGATCAAATATTTTTTACTTCTACTACTACTACAACCAACTGACAAGTTAGGATAGAACAGCACACATATAGACAAGAAAAGATGTCTGATTCAATCACTTGGTGAGTCTTCTTTATACTGTCGTATGACAGTAATAGTAATAGTAATACATAGACAGTAATAGTAATAGTAAAGTAATGATACTAACAGTAATACAGCCAATTTTATACAAAGATTGGAGCATGTCGTCATGGTGAGAAATGTTCAAGAAAACATACAAGACCTACTCATTCACATACCATTATAATGACAAATATGTATAGACCACAAGATTTTGTGGATGATAAATCGAATGATAATGACAATGACAATGATAATAAATCAGATCAGGTAATACCGAGATCTAAAGATCTCGGTACAAGTAAACAATATGATGAATTCTACAAAGATGTATTCATAGAAAGTGCTCTCATTGGAGAAGTTGAAGAGATGGTTGTTTGTGAAAATGAGAATAATCATTTAAATGGAAATGTCTATGTCAAATTTAAAAAAGAATCAGATGCTCAAAGGGCAAGGGATAATTTTAGTTCAAGATGGTATAACAAGAGACCAGTCTATTGTGAATTGAGTCCAGTGAGTGATTTTAGAGATGCAACTTGTCGTCAACATGATTCAAATACTTGTGATCGTGGAGGTATGTGTAATTTTATGCATTCTAAAAGAGTCTCTAGAGATGTGATCAAACAGTTGTTGGGTTCACAGAAGAAGACTTATTCTGTATGAGTTGTATAGTCATATAGATTGTATTAATATATATATAAATAGTTACAAAGAACGAAGTAGACACAGTTTGTATGATAAGATCTCTGCTATAAGCCATA
This sequence comes from Williopsis lachancei, assembly GCA_030567175.1. NCBI lineage: Eukaryota > Fungi > Ascomycota > Saccharomycetes > Phaffomycetales > Wickerhamomycetaceae > Williopsis > Williopsis lachancei. Next base: position 53,108 of record JAJLRR010000030.1, read on the forward strand.
TTTTCATCATCTGCCATTTGTATGACCGTGCCACTAACCTATGAATTTGGATGGCAAAAATCAAAACTTGGAAAAGCAGATAAAAACATCAACATTAGCATTAACAGTAACAAAGTAACTAACAACACAAAGCTCGTTAGCTAACAGAAACACACAATGGCTGACAGATACTCCTTCTCCCTTACAACGTTCTCTCCAAGCGGTAAGCTTGTGCAGATCGAATATGCATTGAACGCGGTGAAACAAGGTGTCACTTCCCTGGGAATCAAGGCCACGAACGGTATTGTCCTTGCAACAGAGAAAAAGGCCAATTCTACGTTGCTCAACACAGATTCCCTTTCAAAAGTCTCACTAATAACCCCAAATATCGGTGCTGTATACTCCGGAATGGGTCCTGATTTCCGTGTGTTGGTGGACAAGGCTAGAAAAGTTTCACATACAAACTATAAGAGAATCTATAACGAATATCCCCCAACAAAGATCCTTGTGAGTGAGATTGCCAAAGTGATGCAAGAATCTACACAATCAGGTGGTGTCAGACCCTTTGGAGTCTCGTTACTCGTTGCTGGATACGACGATCATAACAAGTTTGGATTATACCAAGTGGATCCATCAGGTTCATATTTCCCATGGAAGGCAACTGCAATTGGTAAAGGTTCAATTGCTGCAAAGACATTTTTAGAAAAAAGATGGAATGAAGAATTGGAATTGGAAGATGCAATCCATATTGCACTATTAACGCTTAAAGAATCCATAGAAGGTGATATGAATGGTGATACCGTGGAGATTGCCATCGTTGGTGAACCAAATGATGATCTATTGGGGTTCCAAGGTGTTAAGGATCAAACGGGTCCAAGATTTAGAAAATTATCTCCACAGGAGATTAACGATAGATTGGATAGTTTATAAGATAATAATACATAGTTCTATTGCATAATTATGGTAACATATATTTACTTAAATGGAGCCTTCAATGGATCGATAACAACACCTGATTTGGAAATGACCTTTGGCATCGTTAACCGTTGATGTGTTTCTCTTGAAGTCCATTCCTGACCAATTGGCATTCTCAATGATCTTTCATACTGCTCTTTGTTTTCATATGGGAAAGGAACTGCAGAAGATTGATATTTAGCATTCTTCTTATTGATCTTTTCGTTAATTATGACATTCTGTTTGAACTTATCCTTACGCTTAGAAGCATCAACAACTCCTTTTACTCTTCTAACAACTTTATTCTTCTTAGCCTTATGGTTACCACCGGTCCAATCTCCCCATCCAGGTAATGTAAGATCTTCAACTTTATCACCTTCATCTTCGATGATTCTCTTCTTTTCTGCTTGGAATTCGGAAATTATATCATCATCTCCTGCAAATGCCTGTTTCATAAGATCTGTCTGTTTGAACATTTGGATCTGTGATTCATCAACTTCTTCTCCATTATCCGAATGGTCATCGTCACTATTTGCCAATGGGTCAACGATTTGCATAACTCCATCCATTTGTAACATATTTTCTCCATTTGCTTGTTCTTCATCATCATCTAAATCTGAAGCTTTACGTTTCTTCTGCTTATTGATCTTATTACCACTTTTTTCAAGTTTTGATGAAGTTTGATCAATGATTTTAACTTTTCTACTCTTTTGAGTCTGTTGTTTTGTTTCATCAGATTTCATCCATGGAATTTCATCATCACTATCTTTATCTTCTTTATCTTGTTTAGTATTCTTTGATACATTCTTATTAGACTTGGTCAATCTATTCTTTAGAGATTTTGATTGATCAATATCATGTTCTTCCAATACTTCTTTATTCAACTCATTCATCTCAGAATTTGTCGTTAAGGCACCAGGGGTATAGATTCTTCTTCCTGGATTAATAGAAACATTTATAGCATTTGATTCATCATCTTCAAATTCTTCTAAATCTCCAGTTTCTTCTAACTTTCTTAACCTTTCCCTTTCTTCTGCATTTGCAGTCTTTTGACGAGCTTCAGCATTCTTCATAAAAGCCATATTTAAAACACCGGTTTTACCCAATTTTTCACGGATTTCATCTTCATCTTCATCTTCATTGTCCTCATTATCTCTATTCAACCTCAAATCAGTCATATCACCAAATTCATCATCTTCATCTTCACGATCCAAGATCTTTGCCTTTAGTCTTTCACCACGTCTTAACATCTCCTCCATCTCCTCACGTGACTCGCTGTCTTTGCTCAATCCAGATTTAACCAAAGATTTAGCATATGCATTATTCTTATGTTTCAATGACATTCTTTCCATTGCACGTTTTGAATCATGTTCTTCATCATCATCAGAGTCTTCAATCAATTCTTTATTCTTTAACATCTCTTTCTTCTTGATTCTACGATAACTCTTTGATTTGATCTTCTTCAATCTCTTGGATTCCCTTTCTTGTCTAAACATCAATTCTCTCATCTTTCTTAACTCTGCAGTTCTTCTTTGAACTTCTTCTGGTGACATCTTTGCAGTTTGAATCTCTTCAAACGTTGATTCTTGCTTTTCATCCAACAATGCGGATTGTGTTAACAAACCATTGACTTTTTGTTCTAAATCTGTGAAAGCAGGTGTATCTGCAAAACTTGAAACTTGATTATGTTGAACTGTTGGGTTCATTGGGAATGAAAGAACTTCTGCATCTCTATTCTGTTTCACAGTGTCTTTCCATTTGTTGACTTCATCCTTAGAGATCTGATAAGCAGCTTTACGTTCATGTCTTTGTTGGATTCTCTTTGGCAATGGGATTGCCAATGGTTTACCACTTGTTTCAGTTTCTTGTTGATCTATCAAGATGGCCTTTTGAGATGTGTCTTGATCAACTATCGAGATCATATCAGTCAATGTGATTTCATTACCTCCACCTGGTAATGAAAGTTCATTTTCTTGAACGTTTAATGAATCTTGATAATGCTTCTTGGTTCTTTTTTCCTTCTTTTGAAGTTGATTTTTGAGGGTTGTAAGTTCAATGTCATCTTCATCTTCAATTTCTTCAGAATTGTCTTCAAATGGGAAGTCTTCATTGTCATCTTCGCTTTCACTTTCACTTTCACTCTCTTCAGAAGATTCAGATTCCCAATCATCGTTCAAGACAATATCATTATCGTTATCCTTTTGAGTTTTTTGATAATCCTTCTCATCAAGATCCCAGACCGCAGAAAGAGGTATAAGTTCAGATTCATCTATACTGTTATAAGCATCATCTTCATCTTCACTGATCTCATTATCTCCATTTTTTTTATTCTTCTTATCCTTCTTTGCCTTATCTCTAATAGTTTGAGAGAATTTTGAATTCATAACGTCAAAATCATCATCTGAACCTAATGCTTCATCAGAATCCAATTCTTCATCTTCAAATTCATCTTCATCATCATCATCATCATTATGACCATCTTTATTCATAACTTTCTTAGCATTTAAAATTGCACTATTCTTAAAACCAACATTATCATAATTAATATCATCTTCATCATCACTTTGACCTAATCTTGCATTTTCTTCAGCATTTGCAATCTCAAATGCATTTTGTGCACGTCTTGCAGATTTTGCCTTAGTCTTTGTCTTTGTCTTTGTCTTTCTTGGTTTAACCATCTTGATAAAGAATAAAAGTAGAACAGATGCTTATTCAGATGTGTAAGATTAGTTAAAGTATCTGTTTGCTTAGTGAAAAGTTTATGTCTGAGAAAAAAAATATTGAAAAAAAAAAAAAAAAGCGATGAGATGAGTCGGAAGTATACCGAATTCCGACCTCTTGATCAAGACATCGAAGATTAAACCAGTACTGAAGATCAAGTAGAGGGAAGACAGTGGAATAGAAAGGTCTACACTTACAAGACTACAAATGACATGTGCCATCCACAAGACCACATTCAGTATGTAGTATTTATTATCACTTCTTTAGTTGTTCCTGTTTTTGCAAAACATCTCTATCATGGACTTTTTCCCTAAGTACTTGGTCCAATCTTTGCACTGTACGTGATTTCTCCGTCATGATCTCTGTAACTTTTGCACTATCCTTATTAAGCTGTGTAATCTTTGCCTCATAGAACTTGATGGCTTGTTCTCCATTCTTCTCAACGTAATAACCCGTACCTACATCGACTAGAAATTTATCATTATCTTTAACTTTACCTGGAACGTATAAAGAGCCTGAAAGTGGTACTAATAATGGATTACCTTCTGTAGATTTTGATGAAACTTGTTGGATGTTATTTACACATTCTCTATATTTCTGTAAGGCCATGTTCAATGCACTAAGAGATGTAGAAAAATGTTCTAATTCATCTTCGAATTGTTTTCTCAATTGAACGAGTTGTTCAGGTTCAAGCTTGGTAATATCGACTTTGAGATGTGTTAGTAGTTCATCGAATTGATAGTAATGATGGTATTACTCACTTGTCTTTCCTGTTTCTGCCATCCTTTGTCTGGTATTTGGTGTTATAAATTATACCGTTGATTTGTATGATTAATGGTACAAATATTTCATTATTTCGTGTTGATGTTTTTCACAGAGTAAATTATCTAATTTGGCTATAGCACAACATAAACTATCGTAGAAAGTGTTATTAAAGCAAGATAACAAATTAACAACTAAAGATGAGCGGTGAAGATTCAACGTCGTTTGCCAGTATTCTGGCTGGTGTGCAGAGGCTCAGAGGAGAACAACAAGTGGAGACGGGCTCATCGAATCAACTTCAAAGACAACCCCCACAGCAACACCATGAGCAAATACGGCAATTGAACCATCAAACAGAACAGCCACCACAGAGACAACACACAC
>JAJLRR010000030.1:57927-101268 GCA_030567175.1 Williopsis lachancei
AGGACTAAGGAATAATAATGAAACTACAGGTTCAAGATCTAATACAAAGAATCAAAAACCTTCGAATCTAAACGTCAATTCAAGACAGAAACAAAACCCATTGATGAAATTCGTTACAAATATCAACTATTCATTCACTGAACAACGTAATGTCTATGATTTCTTTGTAAGTGGACGTGATGTAATATTCCTAAGTTTGAAATATCATAAGCTTCATCCAGAATATATACAGAATAGAATGAAACCGCTGATGAAGAAAGATGCAATATTGATAACCGTTGTTGATGTTGAAAACAGTGAAACGATAATGAGAGAGATCAATAGAATATGTCTCTATAACGAATTCACACTGTTGGTTGCCTTTACGTATGAACAAGCTGCAAAATATTTGACATATTTGGCTACAGTGATTATACCGAAGAAGGATATCAATCAATGATATGATAATTAGTTAATTGACGAATATTATACCCCTCTATCTATTAGCTTATACCCATAGCAAACAGTATACTTCTGTTATAAAGAATCAGTTCCCTTCTTCTTACTTTCAACCATCTTTGCACTCTTTGCACCGAATTGAATTGCTCTCTTTGGTTCATCACTCACAAATGATAAATCTAACCTTTTAGAAGCCAATTGACGAAGTATAAATTTTGAAATCTTATAATTCAATTCAACTTCATTTGTTACATAGCTTATAACATCATTTGATAAGAATGGATATCTAACTTCAACACCATTATCACAAATAACTTTATCATCTCTTATCAAATTTCTAAAATGGATATTGTTAATCTGTTTATACAATTCTGGAGTTAAATCATTCGATAAATCTTTAATGTTGGATAATTTATGATATCCACCAAATAATTCATCTGCACCAAGTCCACTTAATAAAACTTTTGATTGAGATTGATATAGACCATTATTGATCCATTTGTCATTGTCATTGATGATGTTATTACTATTAACAATGTTATATTCTTTCATATTATTATAATCATTGTCATTTACAATGATCTTTTCATTATCTAATGGGCTATGATTAATGAATTGATCATTGTGTTTTGCAATATTATTATTATTATGGATAGTAATATTGTTATTGTCAATTTCATTATCATCAACATAAACCCATCTATTACCTAAACCTCTTGATGCAAAATAAAATGCAATTGCAATTGATAAATCCATCTCTGTATCCTTTGGATACATCAATTCAACAATCTTGGGTTTAATCTTTAAATATTCATCATATGGAACATCTATTTGAATTAGATTGAATTTCATATTAGAAGTGTGATATTTCAATTGTAATAATTTCCAATTTTTGATGGCTAATTTCCTATCTGGTGCATCTGAAGCTTTTAAACCTGTTCTTGGATTATCAAATGCAACGTTTAACAAATCAATTGTTCTATTTTGATTACCATCATTATTCTCTGATAATATTGTGACACATATTCCAGCAATTACAGTACAATCTAATCCACCAGAGAATAATATTGCAAATAATGCATCCTTTGAATGATCTTTAATGTGTAATGGTTGAATTGTTTGAATTCTTTGTCTTACTGAACGTGTCAGTATTGATTGTAATGAATCTAATCTTTCTTCAAGATTAATCATGTCATTATCAATGTTGGAATTAATTTGATAATCAATACATGTTTGATTCATAGTAGATAATTGTCTATTGTTTAAATCATATTTGTATATTACCCCATTAGGACAATCTTTAAAATTTTGTCTAATGGTTGTATCTGAAGGATGAACACTTGATATTATAATTCCTTGATCTTTATTATCGTTATCATTCATATGACAATATACTAAACTTCTCTTACCAATTGGATCTCTTCCAAAATAAATTATCTTGTTCAATTTATCATGTATTGAATAAGCAAATTCTCCATCCAAGGATCGTATTGTATCTTGTATTAGCATATCAATATTGTTATTATTATGACTATTCAATTTATTTTGAATAAATAGTGTATCATTACCCTCTATATCTTCATTATACAATTCACCGTTGAATTGTATAACAAATTGATCATTTTCTAAAGGTTGTGGTGTAAATGGAGATCTTAACGATAATACCGAAGAATAATAGTTCAATTCATTCGTTATTATAAGTTTTGATTGATCTGGTCCTCTGTTATGAATTTTTGGAATAAGTTCTTTAAAAATCAATGAAGTATACAACAATGGAGTGCCATCATCGCTATCAAGAGTATAAGCATCAACATTTTGTTTGAAATAGTCCGTAGAGTTTGTAGTGTTTGAGTCTGTAGAGTCGAAGTTTATCGATACCGCAGTGTCCAATGGTTTATGTTCATGTCTGAATTCCAAAAGGATACCACACATCCTTTTTATAGGCCTCAGATGAATGAGAATGAGATGTTTGATTGGATGAGATGTTTAGTTGAAGTTTACCCATACAATTTTTTTTCTCACTTATGTCTGCTGACATAATCACAAATTATCGGAACTAATCGAAGGAGGAATCGGCGATAGAGAGAATTTATATGGAGCTCATCATCGTAGTCGTTACCATCAGGGAGTTACAGAGAGAGCAAAGGGGATATGGAAAAACCAGAGAGAACCATGGAGGGTGAGATTCAAGAGACACAACAGACACAGAAGACGTCCAAATTTGACTTTGAGCTCTTTCTACGACAACTTCGAAGTAAGAATGCTAATCCTGTTCTTCGATACATCAAATCATTTTTAAAGAACTTTGTCCAAAGATCCGAAGCAGTAAGGTCTCTTACCGTTGATGAACAGGTTAAAGTGGTTGATGATTTTAAAGATTTCATCTTTGATAAGATGTCAAACGACTATGAACCTTTTAAATCGATGAATGAAGTTGAGATTGAGAACAGTCAAAAGGGTGTTGAAAAATTAGTAATGACCAAGCTATACGATTATCTTTATTCACCTGCTATACCGTCTAGTAAAATAGATGATACTCATCGACAAGATCTTTTGATGGATGAGATATTGGATTCAAATTATGAGAAATTCTCTCATTTGGGTGCCATTGAACTCGATGTCGATGAACAGTTGATTAAACATGGAGATCAATTCATCAAGTTAGCATGTGAAGAGTTGAATAAGATTAATGAATTCAAAACACCAAGGGCCAAAATAATATGTCTTTTAAACTGTTGTAAACTATTATTTCAACTGATTAAGACTAGTACTGTTAATCAACATCAAAATGCAGATGAATTCTTACCATTATTGGTTTATACAACTTTGAAATCCAAAACAAGGAATTTGATATCAAATTTACACTATTTAGAGAGATTCTCATTCATAAGAACAAGTGAAACTGAATATTATTTGGTTTCTTTAAACGCAGCTGCTGAATATATAAAGAGGTTGGATGAAGGTGATAAGAATAATGAAAATGGTAATACTATCAATAATTCAGATGGGAACTTGGTTGAGTTGGTATGACATATCCTACATATACTACAGATAGCATATGATATAGTATTCTACTTACACTGTACAATAAACGTAATATACTACCATGTTATAACTCTGTATGATGAATCTGCCATTTGAAGAGTAGTGTCATTAGACTTCTTTCATTTGCTTACTTCAGCACTGACTAAGCTTTGACTGATAATGTTTTGCATTGGTAATCATTCGTTTGCAGTTGGGTATTAAGAGTAATAAATATCTCATTAAACCAATATATGAAGAATCAAAATGGCATTTACACCTGTTGAAACCTCAATAGGAGCAATCTTCATTCAGTTGGCTACAACTAATTTCTATTTAGGTCAAGGTAAAACCATTGGATTTTCATCTGCAATCTTTAATACTTTTTACTATGTCTATAACACATTGTTCAGTAATAAAGCTAATAGTTTATCTCTATCCAATGTTCTATCTTCATTAGAAATTGTCATTGGTATGATTCTTTCTGCAATATTTGTAAAGAATCTATTACCACCGTTCATTCCAGATGATATATCAGATTATAAAAGCTTTAATGGATTGACGTCATATACAAACTTTCCATCAAACGAATACAGTTATATCTCCATAGCAGGTTTATTAGTCGGTATTGGAACAAAATTGGGTAAAGGTTGTACTTCTGGTCATATGATTGGTGGGTTATCAAGACTAAGATTTAGATCCTTGGTGGCAACTTTTACATTTGCTTCAACTGCAATGTTTATAGTTTATCTTTTGGATATTGGTGAATCATTGACAAGGTTGGATAATAAACCAAACTATACTGTTGAATGGAATTGGGATATTTTAACACTGAACCCATTGATCGGCTATATTCTTTGTATGGCAATAGTCCAAGTCTATCTGATTAATCCATTTGTATTGTCCAAGTTGTTTGTTGAGAATAAATACAGTCAATCGATCATCAGAATAACAAACGGTATAACCTCGGGTTTCCTCTTTGGATTAGGATTACAAATCTCGGGGATGACAAACGTTTCAAAGACAATTGGATTCTTATCGTTACCTAATCTTAAGACACAATTCGATCCTTCTTTGGTATTGATCCTTATATTTGCAGTTATTCCGAATATTTTGATATGGAATGGTTCTAATAATAAGAGTCCATTGTTCAATGACAAATTTGACGTTTCCACAGAGGTTAAAATCCCCTTGAGATTCATCATTGGTAATGCCATCTTTGGATTAGGTTGGGGTTTATTAGGCATATGTCCTGGTCCTGGTTTGATAAATTCTGTCCATATGCCATACAAACTAACTTCATGGCTTATCTCGTTCTTTATCGGTCAGTTGATGATGACAAAGTTGGTTATGTAAAATTCATAAGCTGTCTATTCATGTTCATATATAGTCTATTTATTTCTCAACTTCTCACCGTACTTTATCAACACAAGACAACAACCAAACCCACAAATCATGAACAGTGCACTGATTGTACAAGTCCAACCAACACCAATTGCATTGATCTCCTTTAGCACCGTGGCTGAACTGATACCGGCTGCAACGAATCTTACGACATAGTTTCCTGCAATAGCATCACCTTTCAAATGAGGCATTGAATCAACACAATAGGTGTTTATACTTGGATAACAGATAGTCTGTGCAACACCTCCCATGAACATCATAATTATCGGTAATGGCATTCCACCTTTCTCCTTCTGTAAACACCAGCCATATATAAGGATCGTAGCTGGTAGGACGAATCCAAATGCCAATATCATACTTCTTAATCTATCTTCGGGTATTCTGTTACCGTCTCTAATCTTGATATATTTACGAACGGTATAATCCGCATATTTACCACCGAAGAACGCTCCAACGACATATCCAAACCCTGGTGCAAGATAGAACAATCCACCATAGAGTGGCTTTTCAAGTCCAAATCTTGGATCAACAACGTATCTTATCGGTGTAAGCAACGAAAACATGTTGAAATGTATGGACATACTGATGATCCCTGCCAATGTCAAATTTGGATATCTAATCACAGCCCAAAGGACCCTCAATGGGTTAAATGGAACAAACCAGGTCTTTGTGTTTGTTGACCGTCTTCTCTTGACCAATTCAGTGATCCTTGAGGTCTCTGGCAGATACACAATTGCCAATACCAGATCCACAGTGGATAATCCAACTTGAACCCAGAATATCACTCTCCAACTTGTATACGTGACGATTATTCCTCCCAATACAGGTCCAAATGCCGGTCCAAGCTGTGAACCCAGCAACGAAAGACCCATTGCTCCACCTCTTTCGCTTGGTTTGAAGATATCTCCCAATATCGAAGAACCAATGCTAAATACAGGCGTTCCACTAATGGCACTCAAAGATCTAAATATAAAGAACATTGTAAGGTTTTGTGAAACTGCAGTAAGAATAGACGTAATAACAAATAACAAAAGACATATGAGCATAACGTTTCTCTTTCCATATATCGAACCAAATGGTGATATCAACACAGTGGAAATGGCCATTGAAAAATTATAAACTGCATTTGAAATGTTTATAATAGAACCTGATGTATCAAATTCATCTGCAATTATTGGAACAGCAGGTAAGAATGACATCGAACTTAATGGTGAAAGGAAACATGATAATGAAACGATGAATACTATTAGTTGTTTCCTTTTAGGTGAATATAAAGAATAAAAAGTTTCATCATCCATAAGTTCTTTTGAAGTTAATTGATTATCATCATCTTCAACATTGACAACGTTCAATGCAGATTTCTCAATATCTTCATCTATACTCTGTTTCTGCGATATTATAGTGTCTTCTGATTCATTAACCGTGTTCATATGATGATCTGAACTTATGTCAGATGATTTTGATAATGACTTCATTTGGTTGTTATAGCAGTAATGATAATAGCTTATACTCTATCCATTCTTTAACTAGTTGGTTAAGTTGGTTATATACATCTTCTTTCAATCATCACACAAACAGCCAGCTTAAGTCACTGAACTAATTCTCCGATGCTGTGGCTTTATATTTGAAAAGTTAGTTGGGTATTATTTGCAAAACTCCGAGCGGGTTTAGCTCCCAATCTGCCGCAGTAAATTTAATATAGAACCTGTAACCATGGTTACACTAAGTTATGCCTCAACGGTGCCGGAGTAAAAGAGGCAGATCTCCGAGCGTCGATGTGTGCGTTTGTACGAGGAGATCTGGCTCTTTTTCTCCGAGTGGGTAATAACTAGTTATCGGTACTGTATATTCAGATAAAGGCTCGATGATCAGAGTGTTATAAATATGGGCAGATCTTCCATCATCACGATCATATGACCATGCTCACTGAGTCATAGTACATAGTACATCGTAACAGCATAACAACACACCACGATGCCAGGAGTTAGAAAATTCACCATTGCTGGAGTCCAACTTGGTCCAATCCAAAAGGCAACTCCTAAATCAGAGACTGTTGCAAGATTAGCAGACTTGTTGAAACAAGCAGCTTCTCAAGGTGCCAAATTGGCCGTATTCCCAGAATTGGCATTGACTTCTTTCTTCCCAAGATGGTTAATCGAATCACAAGAAGAAGTTGATACTTATTTCGAAAAGGGTGATATCACAAAGAATGCTACAGTTAAACCATTGTTCGATACTGCAAAGGAATTTGGAATCGGATTTGTACTCGGATATGCAGAACTAACCGACGATGGTCATCGTTATAACACCTATATCCTCGTTGATAACAAAGGTCAATTGGTTCAAAAATATAGAAAGGCTCATCTTCCAGGATTCGTTGAACCAACTCCAAATATTCCATTCCAACAGTTGGAAAAGAGATATTTCGAATATGGTGATCTTGGATTCCCAGCTTATAAATCAGACCCTGAATGGATCGACTCCACAATCGGTATGTTGATCTGTAACGATAGAAGATGGCCAGAAGCATGGAGAGCTTATGCCCTACAAGGTATGGATCTCTGTGTTAATGGTTATAATACCACTGGTAACGGTACTGCTCTTTTCGGTGCAAAGGAGAACAAGGAATTAAGAATACATCATTCTGATCTATCAACTACTGCTAACGCCTATTTCAACTCTTGTTTTGCCGTATCAGTTGCCAAGTGTGGTATGGAAGATGGTCAAGATTTAATTGCTGGTTCTTTAATCGTTGATCCAAATGGAGTTGTTCTTGCTAAGGCTAAGACCGAAGATCAGGATGAATTGCTTGTCTGTGAGATCGATTTGGATGAGGCTGTGAATGGTAAGCAAAAAATGTTTGACTTCTCAAGACATAGACGTCCAGAACTCTATGGTCGTTTGGTTGAACAAAAGGGATCTGTCGAGACTCCATATGTTCCATATGAAGCTGAGAAGTAGATTATATAATAATACATAACAACATTAATCATCATTCTCTTGTAAGATGTTATACTGAATCTGAGAAGCGATTTGTGACGTATAAATACAAGTTGGAATAGCTATTTATGCCAACCCATAGTAAAGGCTGTATGATAAGAATTAATGGTGACCTACACGAGCTTATAAATACAGTTAACTAGCTTTTATATTAATATTAAACAACAGTAACAGTCGAGGTCTTTACACCGTTCTTCTTCATATCGGAATCGGATAATGAACTTCTCATAACGTTATAAGCACTAGAATCATCGCTATCCACCGAGGAAGAGTTGATCATTTCAATGTTCTGATCATGCTCAGGTCTGACAAAAGTGTAACCATCATCCGGTTGGAAATTGTCCAAATCAGCTCCAATCCAAATCTTTGGGAAATAAGTACATATAACATAGTAAGACACGGCAGATATAACCAAACCAGTTACATATGAGAAAGAGTACAAGTAAATGGCACCTTTTGGAACACTGGTATTACCACATACCCATGCTAAACCTGGTAAGTTTGGAGCAATACCCAAGATGAAGGAAATGAAAAATGGAATATTAAACCCATGGTAGAATCTATATGGACCATCGATCTTGTATAATCCTGGAAGATCCATTTCTCTCTTTCTAATGATCCAATAATCAACACACATGGCACCTGCAATTGGTGCAAGGAATAAACTATAACCTCCGAGGAAAGATGAGAAAGATTTGGCAGATTTCTGGATATACCAAGGACATGAAGCGATTCCAAGCATAAGACAGATATAGGCCCCACGTCTTGGATTAATCCAACGTGGGAACCAAAGTGATAGATCATATGAAAAAGAGACTGTATTAGCAGAGATGTTTGTCATCATCGTAGCAAATGCCCACATGAAAGATGCAAAGAATTGACCAGCTCTGTTATTCCATAGCTCTTCAACTTGTAATGGATTCCAAGTGTCAACTCCATAGATAACTTTTGTTGCAGATGTGACAACGATTCCAATCAAACCACAGATGGTGACCAAGATCACCAATCCAACCAATTGTGGCCACCAAACTTGGTTTGGCTTCTTTGAGTATCTTGTGAAATCAGAGATGTTCAATGCTAACGTGGCCTTTGGGCCAATAGCAGAGACCATACATCTGAAGAAGACCACAGCGACTGGAGTTCCATCTTTGATGTGTGTGCCCTGTTTAAACACGGGACCAAAGCCCTTAGCACCATGGATGGCCCATGCAAAGAGGACAATGGAGAAACAGACACCGGAGATAACCTTAACGGTGAACAGATAACGTAATTGGTTCACTGTTAGGTAAAGAGCAGGTATCTGGACAATAACACCGAGGAAGAAACACAAGAGACCGGCACTTGTGATATCAGCGGATTCAGGGAGTCTGTTCTTAAAATGGTAAAACTGTGGCCAGATGGCTGAGATCATCGACTGGATACATTGACCCAAGAGCATTGTCTGTGTACCTGTCCATAGGATACAGACAACACCTCTGATGAACACCATAATATGGGCGCCGGAGAATCTGTTTCCAGCACCTGCAGATGATCTCATGAGGATAGGGAACCCAATTCCGTATTTAGCACCAACAGTGGCATTGAGCATTGCAGGTATAGCCACGATTATATGACCAATAATGATCGCTAATATTGCTAAACCTGGTGATAAACCGGCACTAATGGATGAAGATGCAACTTGATACATAGAAATGGACATTGCCTCAGCAATCCAAAACCCTAAATTACTGAACCATTCCCATTTTCTCTCTTCTGAATACTGTGGAACAGGATCAAGATCCTTGTTTGAATAGAGATGACCGTCAGAATATGAACCTGGTTGAAGGGGAAGCTCCCACTTAGCCTTGAGCTCTGAGAATCTACCCATAATTAGTGATACAGTTTTTAAAAGTATCCATATGTGTTCAAGAACTAGGGCATTTCAGTTGCATTATATATACGACCTTCTGTGCATCTTTAATCCTATTCATCTCAGATCTGTCAAGATGATAAGACTGTTGAATAATGAACTGTCGATCTTTGGAAGTTTTTATGACTCCGGTGTTTATGTTTAATTTAACCAAACAGGTAGTTATTTGCACACATTGATAAGACGATTATATGTCCGGCTCACCTCCAACGGAGCGCTTGCTGTTTTAAGTATGGGATCCTCATTCCCTGCATTAAAAATTAACTATGTTCTCGGAGACAAACATATATTTTTCCGATCAGTGACACAAATATTGTACGCTCTGATTACGCCTGGTGGGGGAACACATATGTAAAGGGCGAATAGAAATGCATGTTTTAACAGTGTTTAAGTAGGGAAGCGATGATCATTACAACTGAGACAATGGAGGCTAATCAGGTTAATGCCGCTTCACATATCTAATTATCAAATGGTTATAACTTTAGGGGTCCACAGCTTCTCAGCTGTTAGATTTAGTGTAACACGGGTAGTTATAAGTGCACGGCATATCGGGATTTACTATTACTGCATAACTACTTGAATGACGAGCTGTTATGCTATACGAAAGGTTCCTCTGTAAATATATTGACTGATGATTATGCTAATACCTCTTTAATGTTATATGACGATCTATCTATGGACTATTTATTCAAACGATCATAAACTTCACCATTGACAACGGTATGAGGTTTTTCACCTTTGTAAAAGAATTGCATCAGATTCTTCACACATTTCTTCTCAAAGTTTTCAAATGAGTCCCTTGTGCACACTCCAGTATGAGGAGTCAATGTAATCTTCCAATTCTGTAACAATCTATCATCAATCTTTGGTTCAAATTCATGGACATCGAATCCAGCTCCAACCAATTGACCACGGTCTAATGCATCGATTATTGCCTCTTCTTGGACAATTGGGCCTCTTGCAATGTTAACAATACGAACTTTTGATTTCATCTTGGTAAAAGATTCCTTATTGATCAAATGTCTCGTCTGTGGTGTATATGGACATGAGATGAATATACAATCTGATTTTGCAAACAGTTCATCAACAGTTGGACAATACTCTAAATAATCATCGATATCTGTTGATTTCTTACTTCTATTATGGTACGCTATGTTCATACCCAATGATTTACATGCCTTTGCGACAAGGATACCGATATCACCTAATCCAATTATTCCCAATGTCTTACCATTTGGATCCTCACCAAATTGTGCAATATCTTGACTCTTGTAGTACATTCCTGGAGTTCTAAGACAATGTTCTGCATATGTCAAATATCTGAATGAGTTTAGGATCAATGAAATACCAACGTCAGCTGTTGCTCTTGAACAAGAATCAGGAGAATTACAAAACACAATATCCTTTGAACTTAGATAATCAACATCCACAATATCATATCCATGACCTGATTGAACAATGATCTTTACGGAATCAGGTAATAATCGAACAGGTTCATCTCTAAGAATATAATGATGGATATATGGATCCGATTTAAGCCAAGCCGATCGACAAATGGCATCAATATGACCAATTTTACCATATCCAGGTTTTTGTAATTCTAACATGTATTCTTCAACTGTATCAAATTCATAGTTTATAACTTCAAATTTCTCATTGAGTAATCTCCAAGATTCTTCATCATGGACAGGATTATCCCATGGGATGTATAAGACCCTTGGACGTTTTGTTGTTGTCATCGTGTTGTAAGTTGTTGATGTGTCAATCATCCGGTAGAAAATAAGATGAGATGAGATGTGCGATCTCATCGGCTTTTAAATGGGATTTCTCGGTGAAGCACTCGGAAAACTTGACAGACTTCGCCGAGTAGATTCCGTTATCTACAAAAAATTATATATGTATCACGTGATACAGATCATCATCATCATCTGGTTAACTTTATGATTAATATAAAACTGCTAAACATAGTTCTGACCTCTGGTCAAACGAGACTCCAAACTACTGGCAAACAACCCGTACTTCGATGTCTTCAGCCCACAACGGACCAGTCCGGTGAGCATGTTGATACCGGTAACAACACCATCGATCACTTGAACACCTGGATATTGTTCAACTGCATTTGTTACGGCTTCTTGCATATCTGCCATTCCAGCACAACCCAAGACAATGGTATCAGCACCTTTTTCTTCGACAAGTCTTCTGGCAACTTTACCCATCAGTTGTAAGACTTCATGTCTCGGTTTCGTATGAAGCTCTGCCACTTTAAGATTTGTGCTTTCCAAACCTGCACAAAATCCATCCAATCCCATTGCTCTTATAGAAGCACTATGTCTAATAGAGGATCTTGAAACGGTTGTTATAACACCGAATTTGCCTCCTAATAACCTAGCGCTGTAGATACCAGCTTCAAAAATACCACATACTGGGATATCAAACTCTTCACGTAGACAGTTTGTCAATGGATGATCCGAGAAACATGCAACAACAACAGCATCAACTTGTTTAACATAGTCATAAGAATCTCTAAAGGAATCTGCAGCTGATAAAACACCATCCAAATGACATTCAACAGTGGTTGGTGAAGTTGGTCCTTTACATGTATAACCATAGAGGATAACATCTGGTGCTAACGTTGGTTGGGCCATCTTTAAACAGTTTGTTGTCATTAACTCTGTGGAATTTGGATTGAGTAGTAGAACTTTGATTGGTTTAGCAGCAGTAGTAGCATTGCTACCAACCACAAATGGTAATTGATCAATCAATTTCACCGTCATTGTCGTAATCCTCTCCACCATCTTACACAGCTTCAATGGGTTTGATATGCCCCATCCATCCTGTTATATATAACCACTTGATCATAGTAACCATTATGTCATATAACTGAGATGCACTGCGATAGTGCAAAAGGAAAGAATTAAAACAAAAAAAGCCAGATCGGAGAACTCACCGAGCAACTCCGAATGGCCGATGGACGGATAAAATTAAAAAAAAAAAAGAATGGGGCATCAATGTCGTTGACCGATGGGGTAATAATCATAATCAGTTGCGATATATAAGCAAAAGCATTGCCATATGGATAACTTGATTCTATGGAAAATGTGACCTGTTAGCATTAACACACTCAATTATTTTTAAAATGTTCGACCTTGTCATTCACAACGGTTATATCGTTACAGCATCTGATATCTTACCACCATCTGTCTATATCGGTATCAAAAATGGTGTAATTCAAACAATGACCACTGAACCTTTGGAAGGTACAAAGATCATAGATGCTCAAGGAGCATACATCACACCTGGAGGAATTGATTCTCATGTTCATTTGGATCAAGATAATGCACCAACTGGTGATGATTTTGAAACTGGTTCAAGAAGTGCTATTGCAGGTGGTAATACTACAATTTTACCATTTGCCATTCAATCAAAGGGTCAATACGATTTGAAAAAAGTTGTTAGTGATTATCATAAGAGAGCTTCTAAAAATGGAGGCTCTTATTGTGATTATGGATTCCATTTGATCGTTGCAGATCCAACAGATGAATGTTTAAAACAATTACCAGAGATTATGTCAAATGAAGGTATCACTTCTATTAAGGTCTATACAACTTATCCAAGATATAAATTAGATGATTCACAACTATTGGATCTCTTGTTGGAAACTAGAAAATTGTCAATGACAACGATGATCCATGCAGAGAATTCAGATGTTATTGACTTCATCAATACTAAATTACAAGAGAAGCAAATGACAGATCCTTTCTATCATTCCATTTCAAGACCAATTGAAGCTGAAGAAGAAGCATCTTATAGAGTCATTTCATTGGCAAAGGTCATTGATGTTCCAATTCTCATTGTTCATATGTCATCTGAACTGGCATTATCTCATGTTGAAAATGCTCAAAGAAATTTGGTTCCAATCTATGCAGAGACATGTCCACAATATCTATTTTTAACAAGTGATTGTCTAAAGCAAGGATGTTGTAATAGTTCTCATGGTCATGATGATAGTCATAAGCATGATACATCTGATACATTTGCCGGTGCAAAGTTCATCTGTTCTCCTCCATTAAGACAAGATCAAAGTGAATTGGATGCAGTTTGGAAGAGTATTCAAAATGGAACTGTTACCGTTTTTTCATCCGATCATGCACCAACTAAATATGATCATCCAAATGGTAAGAAATCCGGTCTTGTTAATGGAATTCCACATTATAAACAGGTTCCTAATGGTTTGCCAGGTATAGAAACAAGATTGCCTTTGTTATTCTGTTATGGTGTTGAGACTGGTAGAATTACTCCACAAAAATTTGTTGAGCTTTGTTCTACAAACCCTGCTAAACTATATGGATTATCCGATAAGAAAGGTACAATTGGTATTGGATTTGATGCAGATTTTACAATTTGGTATCCAAAGGGTAAGATGACCAAATTTGTATTGGATAATGACATGTTGCATCACGATATAGATTATTCTCCATATGAAGGTATGGTGTTCAACAATTGGCCACGTTACACGGTGTTGAGAGGAGAGGTGAAATGGGACAGAGATAATGGTGGTCTCCTTGGACAACCTGGAGACGGTGCTTATCTCAAGAGAGGTTCTTCTAGACTCGCTGGTCCTATGAGAGAGTTGAATCCAATCTTTGAGTAAGGTTATATATAGTGTTGATATTGCATAAAGAATTCTGACATAACATTCACAGTACACCATTACAGTAATACAGTAATAGCACTAGTAACAGATCAATGATTAAACAGTATAGTTATCCCACTCTGCCGGGTTGTAGCTCTTTATCAGGTGAACGGCCCATATTTACAAATTTTCTTTTTGTACGCGGCGTTCTAATCCCAGAACTCCGAGTGGGCTAAGATAAAGAAAACAACAAAACGCTAAAACTGCAATTGATCTAAAATATTTGACAGAAAGGTTTTGACATCAAAACTGAATTGTTTGTCAGTTATAAAGCAATTGTGTTCAGTTCATACACTTTCTTGTAAACTAACACTCAGTCAGCAAGAGAACAAGCATAAATGCCCAAGGTGAAATATCTCTCTGTCAAATCCACTGGAAGATCACATCTTGCGTGTCTTCGATGTCGTTCTCATAAGGTCAAATGTTCAGGTGGTGAGTTGATGATATGAAATACTGGAAATAGTACACTATGAACAGACTTATACTAACATGGCTGTCAGACAAACCCTCTTGTAGGAACTGTGTGCTATCGAAGGAAGATTGCGATTATCCCGAGAGAGATCGTATCATAACAGTTCAAGAGTCTGATATATTGAGATTACAGAAGAGGATCACAGAGTTGGAGGATGAACTAAGGAGATTGTCAGATGGTGGTGATAGTAGTGATCCGAATAGCAATGACGATGATAAACAACTGGATAATGATGCTAAGAAATCTGATCATAGTGACGATGAGAAGAACAATTCAAAGAGCACTGATAAAGACTTTGTATTACAAGAAAATGTCTTTCAAACTTCAACAACAACGGACAGTTCGTTGTACTCTTTCCTAGACATTGACGGTGAAGACGATGACATTGTATCTTCTGGTTCAGCATTCAGATATTTCTACATCGATCCATCTGATAATGGTCCAATAGCTCGTATAAACCTGGCATTACCAGAGAAGAACTATGCCCTTTCACTCGTTGAAAGAGTTGTTAAATTCCTTGGTCAGGAATATTATCTCTTTACATCATCATTACTCGAGGACACTAAAAAGCTGTATATGCACAACAATATGAACAGCAAGATAAGGAACGATCATCAATGGTTGGCATATTTCTTTATCATATTGGCCATTGGCCAGCAATATCTGAATGAAACATCATCTATAATAACCACAGAGGTTCCTGGAATCTCATTCTTCAACATTGCTATGAAATTGGTCAAGACCGGACAAACAGAAGAACCAACGATGCTTTTGATCCAGACGTTGTTATTGATAGGTTTTTATCAACAGGGTTTGAATAGATCGAATACAGCGTTCTCATACTATGGATTAGCTATACGTTCTTCATTGACAATGGGATTACACAGAAAGATGAAATCTCTACCGTTGGAAGAACAAGAACAGAGAAGAAGGCTTTGGTGGACCTGTTTCTGTATGGACACCGTGTGGACTGCCAAAATTGGACAGCCGATCCATGTTGAAATTGAGGATGCCACAGTGGACCTTCGAGAGATCATTCCGTTGAACGATAGGTTCAATACTGACATATTGTATGTCAATGTACAATTAGCAGTCATCACAGGTGAGGTTATGAAAACGATATATAGACCAACGACAAAGAAGACCATACTGGATTTGTTAAAAGCTCTAAGGAAATTGAGTCATTTCCAACAGAGTTTACCGGATAAAGTGAAGACATCGATCATTGTTCCGAATGATAGAACAAATGCTAATCTTTATCTTAGATTAAATCAAACTGTGATAATCACAATTAGACCTTTGATACTTTCGGTGTTCATTGGACAACAAGATGCCTCCGGCATGAATAATTCTGCTAATAATAACACTATCGCAGCCAATAACAACCTGGAGATCAACCAAGCTATTAAAAGATGTATAAATGCAGCATGTACGAACATAAACATTCTTTATCATCTGAGAGAAGTTGGAATGTTTTCAAATTTTGGGTTTTGGGATGCCAGATATCTTTTCTCTTCACTATTGGTACTTTATATGACAAATTCACCTGAGTATACCAATTTTATCAAAATTGGTCGTGAATTGAACAAAGCGATGGGTGATACGGGTAATTTCACTGCTATTGAGAATGAAATTAGATTACAAGAGTTGGATTCATTGTTCACAAGATTTAGTACTACAGATGTACAAAATGAATCGTTTCCAATGTCTTCAGTCTCTTCATCTTCTTCAACGGATCAAATCTTACCAACTGCAGTTGGTGCAATGACAAGTCCAAACACAGTGCTGTTGGATGAGATCTCCAATATCTTTACCCTTGATCATGATTTGAACGGTAATAACAATGTGAATGGTAATACTGTGAATAATAACAATAACAGTAATAGTAACGGTGATAGCAGTGAAAGTAACGATGATACGGATAACTATAACGATGAGTTTGTCAGTCTCTTTAAATCTTTATCAAAGGATATGACACCGGATGTTTGGAAGAATTTGACTACGAATTTAAAATCATGGGACTCAACGAGATATATATAACGATTTATTATACGGATCTATCGATTACAACTCGTCATAAAGAATGGTGAAAGACATTGCATCGAATCAGGGATTGACATCAACATTAAACCGGATGGAGATCTAACCAATGGTGTTCCCATTTGATTAGTATTTGAAGTAGCTGTAATATCCTCGTTATATTCAGCCAATTGTGACATAAAATTGACATCGTTAAGGTTCATTCCGGGACTAGTTACAGACACGGTTAGTTGTGATTGTCCAGGTATATAATCTATGATCTCTTCAATCTTTTGACTGTTATTATTCTTGTCATTATCTTCATCTTCATCTTCAACTTCTTCAATGGTAGAACTTGGTTGAATATGAGTCAACTTCTTGGATTCTAAAAGACTGGAGATCTTGGTAAACACGTTCTTTGGTAATTCCATATCACTCTTCAGACGGACAACCATGTTAAATATTAAATTCAAATGATCCAGTGCTAACGATTGATCCTCTTCATGAACAGCAGTAACTCCAAACGTATACAGTGCATCTGCAACTTCCAACATCTTCAAAGCTGCACCTGGTCCGTTGGATTCAAATGCATAATCAGGGAATCCCTTAGTTGCAACCAATAGATCGTTGGAGATCTTCAATGGGAATTTGGCACTAAAACAATCAGAGGCTTCACCTTGTTCCTGTGTGGAATTTAAGAAGAAATTGTCAGATGAAATCATCCAACCAAGACTTTGGAAAAATGATTTTGATACTAAAATATTCACCTTTTGAGCATCACTAACTATACGTTCACTTTGAATCTTTCTATCCAATTTCTTCTGTAGTTGATAGATCCAATGCTTTTTAGTCTCATTTGATTGATTTGAAAAAATGTCATTGAACAGTGAATTGATATCTTCATTTGATTTATTCTTGTGCAATTCTCTGAAGAAATCTTTATCAGTTGCACTAAACACATGTGCTAGTTCTGTGAATCCAAGCAATAAATCAGGATATTCTTCATCTTCCAAAGATGGAATATCCAAGATCGGTTCCAATAACACGGGTAGTTTAGTCTCAAATGCAGTAAATCTTTCGGTGATCAACACCTGATAATAAATCTTGCGCAACTGATGGGATTTGGCACGTGATATTCCAACGTAGATCTTTGGTTCGTGTAATTCCAAGATTTGACACAATGAAACTGCTTCTCTGATGTATAACATACCATGTTTCAATCCACCAGGGACGTTATCGTAGTACATGTGCATGAAATACGAGGTCAATATTTGATATATCGTTGGGTTCATCAAAAGTTCATGTTCAAATCTGATTCTTCTCGCTTCTTGTGCATATTCCAAAGGTTCAGGACAGTTGTGAAGATTGAGGATACTCTCCAACGATTTGAGGAAATATCTATGTCTTGCCACTGCTGCACAGACAGCACAACTCAACGCATAGAATTGGATGTTATCATCGTTGAGTTGCAATGGAGCATCGAAATCGGAACAATTCTCCTCGATCTTTGAGATCACCTCCGAAGTTGGAAGGATTGGCCAGATCGGATAGAACCACATCTGGTAGACACGAAGCAATGGGAGTAATTGATTAACGCTAAAAGTTGTTCCTGGTGATTTTTTTCTAGTTGTTTTATTCTCTGATGCCGATGGATCAACTTGTGCAATCGTTTGACAATTCGTCACTAGACTTGTGATGTTATCCTTTGTCTTCTGTTGCAATCTCTTTGGTCCAGATTTACGACGGATTCTAACGTTCGTACAGTTGATTCCATGATTAAGACAGTTGGTACAAGTGCCAGTTTCTATGTTCTTTTGTAAGTCACAACGGACTCTTCTGACAGCACAAGCGTCACAGGGACGTGATTGGTGAGATCTGGAGGATGATGGTCGGGAGTTGGTTTTCGAGGACGATGAGGATGATGACGAAGACGATGATGACGTTGAAGATCTCGAGCTGGAAGTCGGCGATTCTGATATTATTGTGTTATTATTACCGTTGATTGTTGTCATTTTTGCCTGGAAATGTAAATTTCGTTCTGGGGTAAAGCAGTAGATAGTAAATTGTGGAGTTAAAGATCAGCTAGTAAGTAGCAAAGTTTTATGACCTATGATTGTAGCGCTGGCGTGGTGGGTAAGTGATATAGACAAGTATTCCAGTAGACTCAATGTGCATGCAAAGCAGTATTTGTTCAGTTTGACAGCTAAATAACTCAGAGTTAAAGTGGTTGGTTCATGAACAACTTTCCAATCTCGAAAAACAGACATTTGTATGACTTCCCCTGTTTACCTGGAAATCTGGTGAATGATCATGTCCTTTTTTTTATTTTTATTTTTCATTTTTGTCCATTGTTGTGCATCAGATTTTGCTGTCTAAACTCCCCGCCCCACACTTTGAGTGCCCCAACCTTCGGCTAAACCTTTGAATTGGTGGGTTTTGTGTTCTTTGCATCTGGACATATGCTGATCCCAACCAAAAAATCTGTGATTGGACACCTTTATTCATTAGCTGCCTACTTTTTACAAGGGACAAACTGGGGAGCGTCAAATGGGACATATTTGGAAATATCATAAGACAGCTTACAGTAATCAAACACCCGAAAAATAGCATAAGATCCTAGTTAACTACAGAACATACCTCAAGAATATCGTGTATATAAACAATACCAATCAAACAATCACACTAATAGTGTTTGATCCAGAAGAAGCACTGACAACGGCGTTACCAAGATCGTCCTTTGTAACCATGTCAGATGAAACAGCCGTAGATTTCACATCCTGAGCTCCCAAAACTCTCAGCGCCAACGATTTGGTAGAGGCACCCGAAGATCCGTTATAAGTCACTTTAATCTCATCACCTTTCTTGACAACAGTCACTTCAGCAGAGATCTTTCCCAAGTTCTTAGAATCTGGGATCTGAACCACATGTTCTTCCTCATCTTTCAAACCGTACACATTGACTAAGACATCTTCAGTATAGTCGTAATCAGGTTTCTCATTCGAGGCTTTCAAACCAGAAGTGATAAAGACAGAGTTCTCCTTCACAAGCAATGGCATCGACATGAAATCATGAGTCTCTGTGAAATACTCACCACCATATGACTCTCTAACAACACCGTCCAAGTAACCATACCAAGTACCCTTTGGTACGTAATAAGTAACCTCGTTATCCTTGGACACAATTGGAGCAACAAGGAATTTATCACCAAGCATATATTGAGAGTCACATGAAGATGCAACGAGATCTTCTGGGAACTCAAGAAGCATTGCTCTCATCAATGGTAGTGCCCTTGAATGTGCTTCTAGGGCCAAATTGTACAAATATGGCATCAACGAGATCTTCAACTTGGTGAATTTGGCAAGCACAACCGAGGATTCATCGTCGAAGTTCCATGGGACTCTATAAGTAGCAGAACCGTGTAATCTTGAATGTGAAGACAACAGGCCAAATTGAACCCATCTCTTGTAAAGAGCTGGATCCGGGTTCTCGTAGCCTTCGAATCCAGAGATATCATGGGACCAGAATCCAAAACCACTCAGACCCAGGGATAATCCGCCTCTGATTGTCTCAGCCATCGCTTCAAATGTAGATTCACAATCACCACCCCAATGAACAGGGAACTGTTGTCCTCCAGCAGTTGCGGATCTTGCGAAAAGGCACGCTTGGTTCTTACCTAGTTTCTTTTCCAAGACCTCAAAGACAGCCTTGTTATACAAATGTGTATAGTAATTATGCATACCGGCTGCATCTTTACCGTTAAAGTATTTGACTCCATTACAAGGGATTCTTTCACCAAAATCAGTCTTGAATGTGTCAACGCCTAAATCGACCAGGTCTGCAAGTAAGTCTTGAAACCACTTTGTAGCTTCTGGGTTTGTGAAATCAACAATGCCCATTCCTGCTTGCCATAGATCGGTTTGATAAGAAGTGTCATCTTCGTTCTTAATCAGATATCCTTTTGAATCAGCAACTTTGAAAAGCTTTGATTCTTGTCCAATGTATGAGTTGATCCAAACACATACATTAATTCCGAATTTGCTCTTCAAATCAGAGATCATCTGCTTTGGATCTGGGAACATATCAGGATCAAATTCAAAATCGCACCACTGGAAGCCTTTCATCCAGAAACAATCGAAATGGAAAGTTCTTAATGGGATCTCACGATCTTTCATACCTTGTAAGAAAGAAGACACAGTCTTTATATCATAATCTGTGGTAAAAGAAGTTGTTAACCAGAGCCCAAATGTCCATGGTGGAGGTAATGCAGGATATCCTGTCAATTGAGCATATCTATTCAAAATGGTCTTTGGATCTGGACCATCGATGATGTAATATCTTGCACCTTCTGCTGGAACTGTGATATTGACCCTTGTGGTTCTTTCTGACTGGATCTCATAGATAACATCAGCAGTTGAATCAACAAAGACACCATATCCACGACTAGAGATATAGAATGGAATATTCTTATAGGTCCATTCGGATGATGTACCACCATCTTCGTTCCAGATCTCCACCCTTTGTCCATTTTTTACAAAGGGACCAAATCTTTCACCTAGACCGTATATTTTCTCACCATTGGAGACATGGAATTGGAAAGTGGTGTATGTTGATGGCTTGTCAGACTTCTTATCCGGGAAACGAGAGTCACTAACCCAACCAACGGATCTGAACCCAAGTTTTGTCAAAAGCTTTTCTTTATGCTTGAACTCCAACCCCCATTTCTCCTTCTGGATAGTTGCTCTCAGATCTCCACCAGAACTTGAAACAGTTGCACTAGAATCTGTTTGTTCAACGTTGAACACCTCTGTGTTTATCTCAGGGGTCTTTAATTCAAATCTTGGTTCCTTTCCTGAGTTGTACTTGGAGTAATGATGATAATGCTCGACTCCAATGACACCATCTAATGGAGAATAGATTCTTGTAGAGATAGTTGGATTGTTCAATTGAGCTCCACGTGAAGTCAATGGAATAGTGGCACTTAGGTTATACAATGAGCCATCTTCTTTAACCTCTGTCTTAAACGAAGATTGAGCCCAACGGATATTGACACCTTCTTTAGACTCCCACATTCCTCGAGAGAACCGTGTGTCACTTGGGACATGTCTGTCCATTGAACCGCGATCAGCCATTGTGTTTTGTTTACTATCTAGATGTATTATGATCTGTTGTGAATCGATGAGTTGTAATGTTATTCAAACCTTTTTATATAAGTCAGAAGTAAAAATCTATATATCAAAACTTTGCGAGAATCTTACCATGAATCACCACACATTTGATCATTAACCTCAAAATGTGGTCCTTTGATCTTTATGAATATGCATACCTAGTCAATACGAGATATCGCATGAGCAGTAAATACACGAAGCGGAATTACGAGGCATAATCATGATTACGAAATGAAGTTAACCGATGATTATCTCCACAAAGACCGGGGTATGCGATTACCGTTCATTCTATTACGACAACCTTCGCATGTTAGGCACCCATTTTTTAGAAATTTCGATGATCATTCAACTCCAATTATGATTGGGGAAACCATATCATGTACGATCTGCAAAATTATGTATAACAAGGCACAAATGCATACGACAAGCAGCCGGGGTAAATAGAAAGTTAAACTTTACGCCGACGGAAGAACTTTACACAAATTGCATAAGGAGAATCGCTAAATATGAGGACAAGGAGCTAAGGATTTGCATATATTGGTTACAATTGATGCGATAAACAATGCGATAGACTCGCGAGAATCAGCTCGAATAGATCAAATCTACGTTTCTTCGCTATTAGGATCATAGAGTATGAGCATTTTGATGTTCAGTGTCATGACCTTTTCCCCAAGACCGGATTAGGGTCACTAGTAAGGCAGCAATAAAAATCTTCAGTTTGTCCATTAATCAAGGCTGTACAACAATACAGCAGTAGTTCATGAGATTGTATACTCATGATGTTACCTCAGATAGCATTGTCAAATAAAGTAATATACGCAGTGATCAAGTAACCGAGCGAGGTAGGTTTACGCGGTTCATTGCTGAAATTTGTGAAGTCTCTCTTCAAACGCAGCAATGATTCAACATGGGGTAATAAAAATCCGACAATGCGGTTAAATCATCAGTTAGTAGAGTTCAGATATGTTGTTCCTTTCTTCCGCTCGTATTGGTTAACTTACGTGCAGTCACCTTGACGTGTCAAATAACTGTAAACTGACTCTCAAACCCGCACAATAAACAAAGTGTTCAGTGCTGAGTTTAATAAAACTAGATACAGTTTTACTTGAGACACAATACGACATTTGATAACTCCGTAAAATATCACTCTATCATAAACACATATGCTGTCAATCGTCCATAGATCTTCTTCAGGGGCAAACCAGCGTTGTGGTCCTTCACGCCAGTTTCTTCGATGTATTGTCTTAGCAAGTGAGGATTGCTTCTTACCACGAACTAATTGGACCCTCTTTCTTTACTCTTCACGTCGTGTCATTGCGGACCAATCTCTGAAGCTCCTAGCATGCTAACAATTTCGTAATAACGCCGCGGTAACCCGAACTATAACCATTTCTCCACGTTTTAGATGCAGTGTCATGCGCAAGCAAAAAAAAAAAAAGAAAAAAAAAACTGGCACTTTGGCGCATACCCCATGATTTGCTACGCGCCACACACACCAGGATAACTTCATAGCTATGCAGCCAGTCGACGATCAGCAAAAGCGTAGTGAAGGTCTCAAACATGCAAGTCGTTCCGGGTTGCTTCCTGTCTTGTTTGTTGGTCAATCGTTTATAATCGGAGATGTACTTGCTCTACCAATCTGACTAGTAATTCAGATCACCATTGATTAACACTTTACTCAATCATGATCAAAAAACACGTCATTCACGGCGTACACCCCATTTTCTGGATATTCATGCTTCGATTGTTAAGTCTGTGCATACTCATTTGAGATACTTGCATCATGTTCATTAGTGTAACATCATTTTTGAAGGGGGGGTAAACATAATTTGAGGTATCCATATGGTTCTTGTCTATAAAAACATCTCCATATTCCCTTTGAGCTATTTACCAAAAGATATGGTTGTTATACCAAGAGAGACTATCAAAAGCGATATACTGCTCGGTGCATAGCTAACAATGTCTTCGATAAATTCTGCTGAGAAGAAGACAAACGAACTCGAACACGTCGAGTTTGTATCTAGATATTCATCAAATGATACTGGTAAACTCACAGCAGAAGAATCTGAAATTAGAGGAAACAGAGATCAAGTACCAACGATCTATGAGATAGACGAAGAGAAGATCAATAAAGAAGCCGAGGATGCAAATCAAGAAGAACATGAACTAGGTGTCAAAGATGCCATAAAATTGTATAAATCTTCAATCTTTTGGGGTATGGTCATGTCAGCAACGATTATTATGGAAGGCTATGATAATATCTTAATGTCAAGTTTCTTTGCATATCCATCATTTAAGGCGAAATTCGGTCAACCTGTTCATGGTGATCAGAATAATAAAGAATTGACAAGTTCATGGCAAGTTGCCCTATCATGTGCTGCATCTGCTGGTGCAGTTATTGGTGTTCTTGCAAATGGTTATCTTACTGAAAGATTTGGCCATCGTCGTGTAATAATGGTCAATTTAACTCTGATGGCTGCTTTTATCTTTATTCCATTCTTTGCTGAGTCTGTTCAACATCTATTAGCCGGTCAAATCTTATGTGGATTGGTATGGGGTGTCTTTGCCACAATGGGTCCATCTTATTCCTCAGAAGTTATGCCATTAGCTCTAAGAGGTTATCTGGCTGCTTATGTAAACCTATGTTGGGCAACTGGTCAATTCGTTGCAGCTGGTGTTTTACAATCCTTGGAAAGCAATGAGACAGAACGGTCCTATAGAATTCCTTTTGCAATTCAATGGGCATGGATTCCTCCATTATTTATCCTTACTGTGCTTTGTCCAGATTCTCCTCCATGGTTAGTGAGAAAAGGAAGGATTGATGATGCTTTACAAGCAACAAAGAGATTATCACATAAATCCATCCATGATAAAGCTGGTCAAAGAGTAGCAATGTTGATTCGTACTGATGAATTGGAAAAGGAACAAGAGAGATTGAAAGGTGATGGAGAAAAGGGACTTAAGGCCTTTATCCAATGTTTCAAAGGTACAAATAGAAGAAGAACAGAAATTGCATGTGTTGCATTCGCAGGTCAAGTTCTTTCAGGTTCCACGTTTGCATATTCACCAAGTTATTTCTTCTCTCAAGCAGGTTTGAATTCTTCAGATGTCTATAAATTGAATCTAGGAGTCACCGGTATTGCATGGTCAGGCACTGTGGTTTCATGGTTCCTTTTGAACAGATTCGGAAGAAGAACAATATATGTGACCGGTTTCACAATCTTAACGTCCGTTTTGTTGCTCATCGGTATACTAGCGAGCCCAGAACAAACTCCTGGGCTCAAATGGGCTCAATCAGGTGTTGTTCTAGCATGGGTTGCAACGTATGCGACGACTATTGGACCATTAGCATTCACGATTGTAGGAGAGATGAGTGCCACGAGATTGAGACCACAGAGTATTGCTCTGGCAAGAGGTACTTATTCTGTGACATCATTGGTTTCGAACGTTGTTGAGCCATATTTGATCAATCCAGGAGAAGCCAACCTTAAAGGTAAGACAGCATTTGTATGGCTCGGTACGGCTGTTTGTGTACTTGTTTGGAGTTTCTTTAGACTTCCAGAGACAAGAGATAGATCATTTGCCGAGTTAGATATCATGTTTGAGAAGAAGATTCCAGCTAGGAAGTTCTCCGAGTATGTGTTTGACTGGAACAAGGAAATCAACGGAGAAGGTAGATCTGATGGAGAAATGGATCCTTGATCGGTAGATCACTAAATTATTTAGCGACTTCAACTAAAAATTGCTTGTTTCGATTGACATAATGTTACAGGCGTAGTCACAATGTACAGGACGTACAGATAGTTCGTATGCAAGACCTTCCTCTTTTGAGATAGGCAGCAAACACCATAAGCACCGGTGTCAAATACTCATTTCTATGTGTGTTTCCACCTATCGGCATCTCGACTACAGCTATGAAAGCCAAGATGCCAATAAAATAAGCCCATATCCTAAATAGATCGGTGATATTCGATGTGATCTGACTCAAAACTGTATTTTTATTCGATCGCAAACGACCATATTCTACTCAGGGTAACTTAGTGTTAATATCGCTAGTTCTTCGTCTTTGTTAATTTTTGAGCGCTGTGTTAATCACGCCAATATGGTCCTAATTGGGCAATAGCCTTCGCGGAATTTGTGACTTTTCGTGCGAATAGTGTCCACAAGTGGGAAGAAGCCGAGCGAAAATGACTAATATTTGGCAGCAATATGATAACAGCAATCGCGCAATTTTGATCTACATGTAATCATAACAATATTGCGTAAAAGCAGTAGCTGGCGCTTAGCTACTAGTATACTACAACGACCTACTGGAGCTGGATAAAGGTGGTCATATACACCGGGATTTGATAAGAGAGCAGGACAATAGAAGTGTGTGTCATTTAATGCTCAATACTTCAGTACCACTGATATGGATATGCAATATCAATAGTATAGTCGTTCTAAATAAATATATCAGGGTGCCATAATTATCGTAACCTCGGTGGCATCGACTGTGAACCCCGAGATTGTTGCTCCCAGGGCAGGGTAACTGCGGAGTGTTGATATGATCAGATTTTTTTAGTACACTGGTGAGCCCATCCACTCGCGGCCACATTAACGTCGGAGCGGAGGTTCGACTGTATAATTAATTATCAGAGAGCTGGTTAACACCGCAGCGTAAACGTAGAGCTGGGCCAGAAAAAAGAAAAATATATGGCAAGTTTTGTTTGGCGTTTCCAGCCCTGAGATCGATCGGAAATAACTTCTACGTTTCCCGCGTAAAACTGATTGTGTTTTTTTTTTTTTTGCCCACTAGCAGTTCTTCTTCGACAGCGACCAATTAATACTGATACAGTGAAATTGATAGAGGTTAATTATAAGCTGACGTCGTCGATAGAAATATTGATGTCAATCATTATCGATAATGAGAAGTACTCTTTAGATTTGATCTTCTGATATTGACGTGCATGCAGCCCGTCGCCACATCGCATTGTGACCACTGTTTATCCGAGTTCTTATCAAAGATAGCCTTACACACATCACAGAAGATCTAGTGCCAGCGTGTATATAAACACGGTGAAATATCCCTAACTTCATAAAATCATCGGCACACACTTGTCTCTAATACTCATCGCCAACAAACACAAACATCTGAGATGTCATCGATCGAGAAACAAGCGATCCAAGAAACGGTTGACTCCAACCTTTCTGCTGAGGAATCAAACAGTCATGCTAAGACCGAGGTTGTACCACATCCTAACCCAGAGTATGAGAGAGTCTCTAGAGCTATCAAAACAACTGGTTTGTATACATACGCCGAAGAGAAGAAGCTTTTGAGAAAAGTTGATATGCATCTTCTACCATTGTTGATGTTCTTGTATTTGTTCAAGAACTTGGATTCCAATAACATCAGTTATCTTCCACCAATGAACGCTGGTACTGAACATAACGTTCTTATTGAGCTTGGTATGACCAAGGATCAATGGTCATGGACCGGTACGTTGTACTTTATTCCTTTTGTCCTCTTTGAGGTTCCATCAACCATCCTATTGAAGAAGTCTTCTCCTAGAGTTCATCAATTCAGAATTGCTTTTAGTTGGGGTATCATTACTGCTTGTCACGCCGCTGTCCAAAACAGACAGGGTTTGTACACTGTTAGATTCTTGCTTGGTGCATTTGAAGCAGGTATGTTCCCAGCCATGTTGTCACAATTGACTTACTGGTACAGAACTGATGAAATCTCTACAAGAATCGCCCTTTTGAACATCTTAGGTTCATTTGCCGATTTCCTTACTGCCTTCATCTCGTACGGTTTTGCCTTCACCTCCGGTAAAGTGAACAACATTAGTGGTTGGAGATGGATCTATATCACTGAAGGTTGTATTACCGTTATCCTATCTATCTTCATCTTGTACCTCTTACCAAATTTCCCAGATGACAGTAAATGGTTGAATGATGAAGAGAAGGCTTTTTTGGTTGCCAGACTGACCAAGGGTGCTCCAAAGGTTAGTGACAAGAACTTCAGTTTCAAAGAGGTTAAAGGTGGTTTGAAGCTTCCAATCACCTGGTTGTTTGCAGTTTCCAAGTTAACGCAATTGCTCGGTACTACGGGTCTTACTTTCTGGTTGCCATCTATCTTGAGAGGTTGGGGTATCACTTCTGGTGCGATCTCTCCATTGTTGAACGTTCCTGTCTCTGCCGTTTCTATGATTGCTGGTGTCTTTTCATCATATATCGTTGATAAAGCATTGATTAGACCAGGTATCTTGACAGCTGTTGTTATGGGTTTGACATTCGTTGCTTTCATCTTCTTAACAACACTTACAAATAGAGGAGCATTATACTTCTTTATCATCTTTTCCTCATTCACAGGTAATGCTGATTTCTCCGTTGTTAACGCATGGTTAGCTCAGCAGTTGGATGGTACATCTCAGATGGGTTTCATCTTGGCTTTTGCTAACGGTTTCAGTCAAATCGCAAGAATTATCAGTCCACAGATCTGGAGAGCTCAATATGCTCCACGTTATAAAGTCCCATTCGGTGTTTGTTTGGCATTCTTGGGTGTTACTGTTATCCTTACTGTCATCATGCACTACATGACCAAGGAGAAAACTGACCGTTTATACCTCATTAGAAAGGAGAGATTGAGAACAAGAAGAAGAGATCCAAACGAGAAGCCAATTTACGACGACGAGCTCGATGAGCAAGAAAAGGAAGAGCTCGAGGGAATCATCGCCACAACTTCTGACGAGGGAAACACCAGTACTGATGTTAAGAAGGCATGATTGAACATACTGTGTGAAGTTTTATTAATACGGGTTTTATTTGTTCTCTAATTGAATGATTTATTGTTTTAAGAATGATCTATGAATTTATATGGTGATTCGTAGAACGCTAGATATAGTATCTGATCTTACCCTTGAAGGCTAGTGTATTGACACTTGTTCGAATAGGTGAAGAGAAGATGTAGAGTGTAAGAAGTAACGATGAGATATATAGCTGAAGACACATAACTTAGCCGCGAAATCGTTTTACATTTGCGCGAATGGTTGCTGCTAGCCATGTAAGCTGTTGCTGGACATCGAGCCGTTATATCGAAAAAAAAATTATTATTTCGCGGTCGACTACAGCTGCTGTAATTGCAAATTGCCCTAAATCCACGATGACGACGAATTATGATCTACCACTCTAAATATAGCAGCCGCAAGCTTGTGCTGCCGATCTTCATAAGTTCATGAGTGAATGAGCTTGATCCAATTATGACCTTTAATTATATAATGTGCACTCATTAAAATATTACTCTTGCTGTGCGTGTTGCCGTCTAGGACCAAGGCTACAAGTGATGATGGAGTAACAGACCTAGTTCTCCGAGCGATTGGTAACGCTATTAAAACAGCTACAGCTTTCATATTCCCCGACTGCAGGTCCTCCCATACAAATTTTCATTTCACTCTGGTAATTTATTTTAAACTTTCTACAGTTAATAAGCGGACTGATTTTCGGGGAAACTGAATCAGAACTCCGATCGTACTGTGTGAACAGCTAGCGCTAATATTACCCCTACTAATCATTGTCGAGCAGCTGTGGGTGGAGATTGATCTGATCACGACCTCATGTGCAGTAATGTTCAACCAAATTAGGTATCTTACGCTAGATTGTATGACCCACATTTAGAGTATAAAAGGGTTGTTAATTCATCTTCTCACATTTCCCACAGCTCTAAACAGGGGATACATACATACACTTCATTATTCACCATTCATTAAAACAACAAGATGTCTACTGGATTCTTAAAAGTTAAAGGAACCAAGATCGTCGATGCTAACGACGTTCCAATCGTCCTCAAAGGTACGGCCAATGGTGGTCACTTGAACATGGAGAACTTCATCACCGGTTATCCAGGTCACGAAACAGAACACAAAGAAGTCTTGAAGAACACCATTGGTGAAGAAAAATTCAACTACTTCTTCGAGAAGTTCTATGAGTACTTCTGGACCGAACAGGACGCTATCTTCTACAAGGATGACCTTAAGTTCAATGCCTTGAGAATTCCATTCAACTACAGACACTTCCTCGATGATAAGGGTGACTTGTTCAAGATCAACCCAAAGGGTTTTGAAAGATTGGACGCTATCATCAACACCACTTCAAAGCACGGTATCTACACTATCTTAGATCTTCATACAACACCAGGTGGTCAAAACCAAGGATGGCACTCAGACTCTGCAGTTCCAAAGGCCTTGTTCTGGGACTTTAAAGTGTTCCAAGATGCTATTGTGAACCTTTGGGTTAAGATTGCTGAGTATTACAAGGATAACACATGGGTTGCTGGTTATAACCCATTGAACGAACCTGCCGTTAAAGATCATTCCCAATTGGTTAACTACTATGCGATCTTGGAGAAAGAGATTAGAAAAGTTGATCCAAACCACATCTTGTTCCTGGACGGTAACACCTATGCTGCTGACTTCTCAGAGTTCCCAGAGACTCCATTCCCAAACTCCGTGTATAGTATCCATGATTACAGTCTTTTTGGATTCCCAAACCCAGAGAAGAACTTGTACAAGGGTACGGACGATGAGAAGGCCAAGATCAAATCACAATACGAGAGAAAGATCGAATATCAAGTCAAGACCCAAGTGCCTGTCTGGAACGGTGAATTTGGTCCTGTCTATGCATCAAAGGAACGTGGTGATGAAGACCCAGAAGCCATCAACAAGACTCGTTACCAAGTGTTGAAAGATCAATTGGAGATCTACAAGACCGGTGATCCATCTGGAGACGGTTCTCCTATCTCCTGGTCCATTTGGTTATACAAGGATATCGGATACCAAGGTTTAACTTATGTTGATCCAGATTCAAAGTTCTATGAAGTCTTTGGTAAATGGTTGATAAAGAAGAAAAACTTAGCATTGGATAGATGGGGAGCAGATCCATCACCAGAGACTGCAAAGATCTACGATGCATTGGAGGCTCATTTCAAAGAGAACATCCCAGATAAATATCATAAGGCAATCTATCCATACACTTGGATTATCAAAGGTTACATTTCAAGATGCGTTAGAGAGACCTTGTTTTCACAATACTCTCAAAATGAGTATGCTGATCTTTATGCCGATTTGTCATTTGAAGAATTGGATGAGTTGGCTGCATGTTTCAAGATTGAGAACGTTAAGAAGAGAGAGGAGTTGAACCAAATTTTGAGAGAGTATTAGGTATTCGGATGTAATTCATTAATAGACAGCACTAATTAGTAGCAGCTAAATCGTTTTTTAATCAAGCCAATGTAAATATTATTTTAGTCGACGTGGACCCTGACGTAATTTTTCGCCACAACCACGCTGTCCGGCGAAAAAAAGGATGAAATATGTCTTCGTTGGCATTACGCCCAAAGTTAGCCATACCGCTTACATTCCAATATAGTCAAGAGTGTGTTCTATATTTTACAAACTACAATTCATCTTCAGTCAACAAACACTGTTTATTGAATAATCATCAAAAACTCGTTATATAATTTAGAATGGAATGAAAGTACCATCGTAGTTGAAGAACTTACCAGAGTCTTCTGGGGTGAGCTTCGCAAAGACAGCAACCAAAGCTTCACCGGATTGCTCTGGGGTGATAGCCATGGAGGAGAAGCTCTTGATAAGTTCTGGGTCCAATTTAGTGGCAAGAACCTCGGTGGTAGCCTTAGCCAAGTCGGTCAAGACCAAACCTGGGTGGATCACAATGACAGTGGTACCTTCAGCCTTGGTCTCAGAGGCCAAGTAAGAAGCAGCGTAGTTCAAAGCAGCCTTGGATTGACCGTAGGAAGAACTGGAGACTGGCAAAACGTAACCAATGGAACCCATAGCACTGGATATGTAGATAATTTGTCTGGTCTCCTTCTTCAACAAGTGTGGGTAGACGGCTTGGGTGGTGAAAATTGGGCCCAAGGTGTTGGTGTGGTAGTGCTCGTTCCAGACCTTTCTGTCATTGGACTTCAAGATTGGCTTGTATGCATCTGGGTTAGCAACACCGGCGTTTTGGATGAAGACATCGATACCCTCTGGGGAGACCGCGGTCAATTGAGCATCCAACTTGTCGATGGAATCTTGGGAAGAAATGTCCAAGGTGACAATCTTGACGTTGGAGTTCTTCTCAGACAACTCCTTCAATTCAACAGATCTGGCAATGTCTCTGACAGTGGCGATGATGGTGTTCTCTGGCGTGAGCAATTTCTTGACGATTTCGAAACCGATACCACGGTTAGCACCTGTAATGAGATATGTCTTTCCGGCCATTGTGAATTGTGTTGAAGTGTGTGTGCTTAGAGGGCAAGAAGTCTGCTTTGAAAGTAAAGAGTTCTTATTGAAGAAGAAACGATATAAACCTTTTCAACGACTCAACACCACATGTGGAGATTTGTACACTTTTATATGTGGGTGGAGACCCCTTCTCAGCGCTGATGTTTGTTGCTCGGACTTCGGTGCGGAAATACCATATTACCAATCAAAATATAAAAGTAATTAAAAGCCGTCGTACTTGTATGGGAGGATAATTTAGCTGCGGCGATGTAGTTGCCGATGCTGAATAATATTTAGCTCTGTCAGCACTAAATCCGACCATCTGCGCTGAAAATTAATGCCGACTAACTATTATTAATGATTTCGAGCAGCTTCTACAAATTTCTTAACTGTTCTAGCTGTACTGTACCTATAAACGGGTTTGACTAAGGCCAAGCGTAAGCTTTTGTACGGCGCCACACCAACAACTGTGGAATCATGAAGAAACGCAGATAGAATTTATTAATAATCGCAGCTTTATAATTCCGGGGCTGGTGTATGTCCGAATTCCGACCTCAGTTGGCGTTTATACGCATTGTTTGGTTGGGATTCGCTTATTAATAATCTAATCAATTAGCACATGTTGATCTGATGTTCGAGTTGATCCGGTGCACAGCCATCGTGCTGATTCCATAATTGGTTGTGGCTCAGCCTAAGACGTGTTCATGGCATTGGTATGTGGTGCGTGGAACTCTACCCCACTATCTGGATAATTGTGTCGATTACAAAGCAGTAGACACCTCGACAGTCGAATTATAGATAAATCATAAAACGCTAATACAGCTGTATATAATCACGGATCAACTGTTGAGATTACCAGAACTATGGATGCCGTTCTATCATGTGAGGTACCAGATATCTCGCACTGATCTTTAGCAGATACATTGTCACCTTGTCTGAGTACACTTTGTTCATTTGTTCGGTGATCAACAGATGAGCACACAATGAATTGTTAATTCAAACATCATCTACCAAGTCGTTTGATATTTGATCCTCTTTAGCGAGCCTAATGACAGTCTTTTTATGAACAAAGAAGAACAACGACATCATAAGAACACTTACAGATGCGAACCCAACAGAAACTGGCCAACCAACATCAAATCTCGGAGCATGTGTAACAGGCCAGATATGAAGAGGATACCAAGCACCCATTCCATACACAATGGCAACCGTTAAACCTAATGATACAGATCTAACAATTGGATCTTTTCTATAAATATCCGCTAATAGAGAGGTAAGGATTGGACCAATACCATCGATACTGTACAGCAGGAAGAAGGCGAAGAATTTGAATCCTCTCGATGATGGCCATGCGACCAATATAGCTGTTCCAAGTAATGCAAACAACTCTGTGATGAT
This sequence comes from Williopsis lachancei, assembly GCA_030567175.1. Classification (NCBI taxonomy): domain Eukaryota; kingdom Fungi; phylum Ascomycota; class Saccharomycetes; order Phaffomycetales; family Wickerhamomycetaceae; genus Williopsis; species Williopsis lachancei. The sequence goes on from JAJLRR010000030.1 coordinate 91,715, forward strand.
TGCAATTAAAAATCTATGATGGTTGTATAGATCAGCAAATTTGGCAGATATCAAGATCATCACAAAACTGATTGCGTATCCTCCGACTGGTATAAGATTAAGCTGATAACTTGAATATACTGCTTCTCCTGTGGTTGCATCTTTCAAGCTCTTAAGCCATATGTTGAAATATGAAAGACCAAATCTACTCCAAGTCCATGTACTATAAGATAATAAGAAAACCCAAACTTTGTAATCAAGAACCACTCTAGGAATATCGTTCCATTTGAACTTTCCGCTTGCCTTCTTCTTGTATCTGCGACTTCTACTAACGGCAATCTGTAGATCTGATTCAGAAAGCCAAAATGTAGTTTTACCTTGATCGGGAGCACCTGGAAGTAACAAGAACCCAGCAGCTGCAACGACAATGGTCATTATTCCATTGATCAAGAATAACCATCTCCACCCGGCATATCCATGAGCGCCATCCATAGTTCTAGTAATCGCGGCTTGCATAAACCCCGTGAACATATTACCGGCGATTCCTGCAGCTCCGAATCCAGCAGCTCTTGATGCAAGTTCAGCTGGACCATACCAATGCATCAATATGACCATAATACCTGGCCAACTAGATGATTCGAAGAATCCAATTAAGAACCTTAGAGGATAGAGATGATGAGCAGAGTCTATGAATTTTCCACCGGCAAGCATCGTCAAGATTCCCCATATCAATTCACATGCAGGAAGCCATATATTTGGTCTTACCCATGTTATGATGATTTGAGATGGAATGATCATTATAGCATATCCTATGGTGAAATATGATTGGACCCAGTTGTACTGTTTACCGCCAAAGTTCAGATCTTCTTTCATCCCTGTGATATATGCATTTGAGATATTACCCTGGTCTGTACTCTTTATGAGATATGATATGGAAACCCATGACATTAAGAAAATATCTAGTTTAAATGCAAAGAATCTTTCATAATCTGGGATTTTATCATCACCGGGATTATAAGTCTTACGGATGAAAGTCTTGACAAAGGGTACTTTAAACAATATGAAACTGTTTAAATATTCATCTTGATCCACCACAGACAAGAAACCTGATTGTGTAACTTCAATATCGAATGCATGCTTGTCATTGGAAGAAGAAATAGAAGATTGCGACAGTGGCTTATGATCTGATGAGAGCTCATATAATGTCTTATCAATGCTTGGGCCAGAGATGAGTTCCAGAAAATCATCCAGTATCTTTACCATTGTCCAGAAGTTTGATAGCTTGGAAATCCATTCCACTAGATAAGTATATCACTGCGTTATGTAAAGATATATCTTAGCATTTATAGTCACATAACAGCTGAAGTATTCCTGGCCCCCACAATTACTGTTATATTAATGTTGCGGATCCTAAGTGAATGAGAGAGGTACAGCGCCACAGCAGATGCGCAGCACAATAGTATAACCGTCCTCTCTTTCAGAGAAGCAGCTGTGGATATGAGATCACATCATCATTTTTCGGTTCTAAGAAGTGTATTATTCTCACAAATGGCTGCGTGAGTGTTGACGATTGAATCTGAAATATCGATGATGGTAGTTATGTCTTGTTGTGGTTATACTTCTCCTTATACCGATATGTAGACTGGAAGTAAACAAACCTCGAAACATTGATCTTGACTTTGAATCCCATCTCGGTAATACTAATAGAAAATGCGGGCTGGACTTTTTATGGCGTGTGTGCTATGAGTACCTTGATGGGTACCTTGATGGTTTTACCCTTGACTTCATTCAAAGCATTTTAAAAATCTTGATCGTATCCAAACGCCGTATTAGCATGAGCGGAAAGGTATGGCAATACGCTCCACAGCATCAGAACCAATTCACACTTTGAGAGCCACATGGGTGTAACGACAAGATGGCTTAAGACTTTGTTCCAAGCTGATCTAAACTCTATTCTACCGGCATATGTACAGTACAGTGGCTGCCAGCTATTGTAAGGAACACCCGCAGCGTCGGTTAAGTTGCCTCAAATGGCATTGGAAATACTACAACCAACATCAATTGTTTTACCGAACACCATATAGATGGTCAAATTGGCTGATACTGATATGAGGATAACTGAACTAACTTGCTAGCTATACTACTGATAACGACATGCCCAAGAAGACGCTCATTTTAAACACCACTATCGAGGGAACTCTACTTCAATGGAAGGATCCGAAGGATAGATCAAGAGACTTTTCCAATAGTCTTGAACCATGGATCGAGCTGGCCAAAACCTTGGAGAGAGGTAAACTCAACACTTTCTTTGTTGCTGATCACCTGAGTCTGTTCGACGTGTACAAAGGACCAGGAAATTTTGCTTATCCTGCTCGTGTCGGTCATAAGATCCCAAGAGTTGATCCTTCCGCAGCGGTCTCTGCAATGGCACAAGCAACTGAGAGTTTGGGATTTGGAATCACTTTCTCCACTGTGAGTGAACACCCTTATCATTTTGCGAGAAGATTGGCCACATTGGACCATTTCACCAATGGAAGAATCGGATGGAACATCGTGTCTAGCTATCTCGATAGCACAGGAAGACAACTCTTGAATGGAGAACCATTACCTGCTCATGACAAGAGATACCAAAGAACAAGCGAATATCTAGATGTTGTGTACAAATTGCTTTTGAGTTCATGGAGGGACGATGCAGTGGTTTATGACAAGGAGAACTCCATGTTTGTTGATCCTGAGAGACTAAGAAGAATTAATCACAATGGAGAATTCTTTAAAGTGGAAGGTCCAGGTGTCACAGAACCTACTCCGCAGAGATTTCCTGTAATTATCCAAGCTGGGACTTCTTCAAAGGGTAAGGCATTTGCAGCAGAAAATGCAGAGCTCATATACTTAGACTCTACTGATCTTAAGAGTACAGGTGAAAACATCAAAAATATCAAGAAACTCGCAGAAAGTTCTGGAAGAGATCCAAACTTTATAAAGTTCATCGTCCATGCTGTTCCGGTTATTGGAAAGACACACGAAGAGGCACTGGCCAAGAAGGATGAAATATCTAGGTATTCGATTCCAGAGGCGCTTGAAATTGGATTATCATGTATCACTGGGTTTGACTTGGGCAAATATGAGCTGGATGATCCATTGGACATCGTTGTTAAGCAAAAGAGTAATGCTATTCAAGGTGTCACACAAGGTATAGTCAATAGAGCTACCGATGATGAACATCAGTCCAAAAGGGCTAAGAGCAATGGTGAAATTAAAATCCCTACAAAGAGAGAGTTTCTTGAAGGTGCCAAATCTAAGAACTCGAATCTAGTTGGAACTCCGAAGGAGATTGCTGATGTCATCGAGCATTGGGTCGATGATTATGATATTGACGGTATCAATTTCGGATTCCATAGATATCCAGATAGTGCCAATGACCTTGTTGATCTTTTAATTCCAGAACTACAAAAGAGAGGTTTGTTCTGGGAAAATTATGCCGTTCCTGGAGGAACTTTTAGAGAGAACATTAACGGTACAAAAGGTGTAACTTTCCTCCATGAAACTCATCCAGCTCATAAGTTTAGATGGACCTCGGAACATAATAGAGAAGAGTTTGACCATGAGCTTGAAAAACATTACAATGAAGTCAAATCAAAGAGGAACTTTTAGATATGTTCATAATCTTATAGACTGTGAAACTGATGGAGAATCTTCTATTATATAACAAACAATAAATGCTAAATAGAGTCAAATAAGAAATAATTGAACCATCGCATAGCCAAGAAGTAGCACAGAGTTCCCTATTGGAAGTATGTGAGCGTATATAGCTATGAAAGTTAATAATGTGAGGTGAGACCTCCAGCTCGTAGACATAAAGAGCTTGGAAATTACGGGTACAGTTCCAGGGAAATCAGATCTCAAGGGTAATCTGGACTTGCAGCATATAGAAATCAAAAGACCCAGTGAAATATACATACATATTATGTACGTATTAGCCCGATGAAACCCAAAAAGTGTTGTGAGTTTCTTTATACTATTTGGCCAGAGCAGCTCACCTAAGTTTGGCCCAAAGCCCACTAATACGGTAGAAAATGTTCGTCTTTTCTTAAACCATTGAAACGTAGTAGTAAGAGCTGATAGAGAGACCATTGCTGAACCCATACCAAACAGAATGCATTGAGCTGCAAATGTCACACACGGGTTCATTCCGGTGAGATAGCCTACCATAAAGCTGGAAGACTGCAAGATTGACCCACAGAGTATGGATGTACTGAGTCCAAAGCGATGAATGAACTCCACAGAGGGAAATGCAAAGACCACAAAACAGAAATTTGGCAGATATTCGCTTAAGGGCATCTTGTAAGTATCTTCAATTTCTGGGAACATCTCCTTTTGGTAGCATTTCCAATAAATATCAAATCCCTTTGTCATTCCAAGCACTGAAAACATGGCCAGCCATCCACCAAACACTACTAGCCACCCATATACTCCTCCGTCAGGATATTCATCCTCCTCAAAGCCCTCGGCGTGAGTCTCGTAGTATTGGGTCTCGATGTCCTCTTTTTCTGGCATAATATATCTGGGCCTCTTGGCTGTGGTCTCATGTGGTCTTGATCATCAAATGACAAGCTGCAGGAACTGTCGGCATTTTCAGTTTTTACTGTGACAAACGATCGGCCTCATCGTTGAATTAATGTCGGCCATACGAGCATTATTGGTGTCCGGGTGTCTTCTCACAAAGTGAGACCAGCGCGGACCGTTCCGAAGTAGACCCGAAGTCTTTCTAGGGAAAAGGAAAAAAAACATCAACACCCAAAATATTGGAAGCGGACAATCAATCCACTGTCCAGCCAATATCCGGGGTCAAGTTCAGCAAAATGCAGAAGACCCAGCGAGTCAAGCAGGCCTGTATCAACTGCAAGAGAAGAAAAGTGAAATGTGATGGAACTCATCCTTGCTCCAAGTGCTCCTCTAGCAATATCGCTTGCAGCTATGGAGAGTTAACTTCAAAGGTCAAACTTGTGAAAAAATTGCAGCATACTATCAACTTCTCAGCAAAGGACGAAATATTACAAAGCCAATGTACATCACTGAAAGATTCTCTAGCCACTATGGATGATACTAAGATAGATGTTTTTGAAGCTAATCATTACGCAACCTCTAATTCCAGATTCGGTGTGAGTACCAAGTATCATACGATTCTTCCACAAGAGCTGGCCAAATCCATATGCAAAGCTCTAGATAATGATCAGAAGGCCATGGTACCCATACCAAGAATACAGCACTACGGGTGGAATATGTCTGGGGGTCATTATCTCATGCCTCGTGTGCTTCCTTTGTTACACCATTTGGTTGATATTTCCGAAGATCTCGTCTTTGTTAATGGGTTATTGGACTACTTCTTCACCAAGATAAACCCATTGTATTCCATTATCCATGAAAAGGCTTTTAAAAGTCAATTGGAAAACTATATGCTGAATCAGGACTTAGCGAACAAGTCATCACGATTATTTATTGCAATGCTGTACCTTATACTGGCACTTGCTCTTAGATTTGTTGAACATGATGTTGAGATTGATGAAGATATCTTACGGAGAAATAGACCAGGATTAGAAGAGCAACTTTTCAGCTCAGCATATGACGTTGTTTCGACTTTGAGTTTCGAATGGCAATCTTTTGAACTTATACAATCTTGGATCTTGATTACATTATATCTGAGATTAACACATCGTCAAAATTCATCTTATGCTTCATTGGGGACAGCTATAAGAATGACTAAAGGAATGTCTTTGAATTGGCTTAGAAATATGGAAAGATTCCCCGATGATTCCCCCGAGAAATTCAAGATCAAACGAATTTTTTGGCTCGTCTATGTCTGGGATAGAATAGATTCATTCCAAAGAGGTATCCAGGTTGATATTCCTGAAAGTATAATACAACTAGAGCTACCATCATTAGATGAGACTTTAGCCGATTCCAGTATAGAAATTTTCGATAAGCCGATGTTAGCAATGATTCATTATGCAAAGTTATCTGGTCAGATACTGGAAGAAACTCTCTATCAAAGTCGACGTGACTCCCATTTCATCCATTCTATAACACAAGAGCTTAAATATGTGCATAAATGGTGTATGAAAAATATAAAGCCTGATACATATGACTATTTGGTGATTCAGCAGATTAATTTGATATATCATAGCATAGTCATATCTCTTCATTTCAGATTTATATTCCAGCTTTTACATAAAGAGACATCACCTACTTTCACTAACTCTGGAGATATTCTCTTGTTGCATTGTCGACAGGTCTTGGATATATTCAACGACATTGATAAAAAACGATCATTGGCAGCACCATGGCCTTTAACATTGAGTCTTCTGTTCAGTGTTTCGTTGATAAACATTGGATTTATCAATGCTGGGTTGAATGTATCTTTTTGCTCTGATCAACTCCGAAATTGTCTTTCTCTGTTGGAAAAGCTTGAGAAAGTTGCTAAGATGGCAAAAGAATGTACATGGACCGTGAAGCTTCTTAATAAATTGTGTGTTGCCAAAACTGTTAAGACTATGGAAGTTTTGAATAAGATTGGTGTTGATCATGGCTCCAACGAAGTGAATGATCCTAATTATTTGCAATTTGGGAAAGCTGATGACTTTGATGAACTAGATGCTTCACATGGATTATTGGACCTGAACGATGAAGCACTTGGAGATCATCTGAAATGGTTTGACCAATGGGTTGACAGTATGAAGGAGTAAACGGACTTTGATGTATCAAGTTTGAGCTTCTATCATGATACTATTGGTCACTGTTCTTTGCTGGAAAAGAATTACTGGTATTCCTAATCGATGGCCAATTCCAAAAGAGAGTATAACGCTAGTTTAGTTTATTTATCGAATAAACTGTACCCTACACAGTAGTAAACTCTACAGTAGATATCTTCAGCCTCTAAATTGCGGCTCATGATCGCAGGTCCTTGAAGAAACGTTCATGGCAGACTACGACGTTTTGAACGTTGGCCGCCGGGTGTATCCAAATTAATCGGGCTATTGTTCTCGTTATTTGGTCTCCGCCCCCGGGTTCCCGCAAAATAGGCGCAGATTGTTGTCGAAAGTGGCGCGTGCAAAACCGAAGCCTGCATGAGGTTGCATACTTGATCGAACTCTGGAAGTTTTCCTGACAGCTGCAGGGCGAGAAATATTACCGCCGCTCATGAGCTGGGGCTGATCGTTGCGGACCTGGTGTTCATGAGTGTTGATGACTTACTGTAGCACTGGTTCTACTGAGTCTTTGCTACTGGTATATTCTAAGATTCTAGCACAACTGAATAGATTTCTTAATGTGAAGTTATTGCTAGGGAGATCCGAAATCTTCCATCACATTGGGTTTATGATTTGCAGGCCGTTACTTTTTGCGATGCGCGAGACACCTGTTGAAGACAGCTAATACGTCTAAGTAGATCATCACGAATCACTGACTAATGAGACACCCTCTAATATGCAAGGGACTCGTGCCGCTGTCCAGATAGGTACAGTCGTGACTGACTGCCGTGAATGCCATGCTGGGAAATATGATATTTTAACATAGGCAACGATGTACCCCAGACACTGTAAATGTCACGGAACTAAATATTATCTGGAGATGATAGCACTGCAGCTTGGACGTAGCTCAACAGATAATATTATAATTGCCGCCGTTTGCCAAGCATTATACTAGACTAAAAAAAAGACTGCTGGTCCTTGATTCTAACTTGAGTGTGTAGTAGCTGTAATTAACAACGATTATAACTCGTGAGTGATAAAGCCTATAATATTGAGCACAAAAGCCAAGGATTTATAAGCGTTGGCTTAACTGTGCTCTTCCAAAAACATGGTATGGGATCTCCAAGAGATTTTTTGAGATCCAGTAACTGAAGGAATTTTGATGCGCTTTCTGCAAATTATAGCTAACACCTAAGTGGTAAGCTACTGGAGTAAACCTGTACTCTGGCGTAAAGAAGAGGCTTAAAGCCGATAACCTCCCGGAGGTAAAAGCTATAATAACTGATCCAATATTATACTACATCATTTCACTAGTAGCGTGTCATCCTCATGAATCTCGCAGAGTTTCTCGGTAAGACTTTGCTCTTCAGCTCATACCAAAATATCCAGCCATGTACTGCTTATAAGTGCTGCTTGAGTCAAAATAAAAATTATAATCACCCGTTACAGCTGCAGCTCCTAAAATTATTATGGGCTTGAAATTTACCGCCTCCGAGACAGAATCTATGCTCATCGCTGAACAGTATCAATCTTACAGTACTAGCGGTGATTGCTGAAGTAGCTGGAACTACACAAAAAATTGATGAGATTTGGTACCAATTTGGAGCCTATCATGTAGGATAATCAATGTTAGCTGTTCAGAGTTGGCCCATCACAAGGCATGACGCTTACGTCCGGGGACACCTTACTTTTTCAATTCAATCATGACCCAAACTCATCATAATATTAGCAGTGGTCGATGGTATGTTATGGCGGAGTGGGTGTATAATGGATAGCCATGAGTCCCTTCTCTAGCCGTGATTATCAATGGTGAAGATAAGTATATAAAGAGAGTTAACTCTTCCATATTTACTGATAAAGTTCTACCCCAGACAATTGCATAACCATACAAATTACTTCAAAACACACACTTATATTTTACTACTATAACAATAACAATTACAAAACCAATCTGGTACTATAGAATATTACAATGTCTGATTCTCATGATTCAGTAATTGATACTCCAGATGACCATTCTCAAGGAACAAATCTTGAGAAGGTGGAAACTTCTGAATTAAAGGATGTTGATTATATGCATCTTGTCACAGAGAAAAGACCATGGTACAAAGTACCTCATTTGAGAAATCTTGCACTCCATGTCTTTCTAATTACATTGACATCGACAAATAACGGATTCGACGGTTCTATGTTGAACGGTTTACAATCTTTGGACTATTGGCAACGATACATGGGTTATCCAACAGGTGATAGATTGGGTGCTTTATCATCTGGTCCAATTTTCGGTGTCATTGCTGTCACATGGATAGCACCTTATATCAGTGATAGATGGGGAAGAATCTTTTCAATGTTTCTTGGTCAATGTATCACCGTAATTGGTGCCATATTACAAGGTCTCTCGAACTCATATGGATTTTTCTTCGTTGCACGTTTCATCATCGGTGTTGGTTCCGGACTGGCCACTGTGGCTTCTCCAACGTTGATCTCAGAGTTGGCTTACCCAACACATAGAGAGGTCTGCACGTTTGCTTATAACATCTGTTGGTTCTTGGGTGCTTTGGTAGCAGCCATCATCACATACTTCACAAGAAATATCAAGAATAGTCATTCATGGAGAATTCCTTCTTACTTGCAAGGTCTATTCCCATTGATCCAGGTGTTGTTCCTATGGTCGATTCCAGAATCACCACGTTATCTGATTGCCAAGGGACGTACTGAGGATGCCAGAAAGATCTTACTCAAGCAGCACGTTGGTAATTCGACTCATCCAAACGATATCAAGTTTGTTGAGTTTGAAATCAACGAGATTCAAGAAGGTTTAGCATCCGAGAA